>BMAO01036484.1:0-81825 GCA_019973975.1 Trichonephila clavata | reverse complement strand
CCCCTTCCCCCCTCCCCTATCAGTTATGGCATTTAATCTAATTCTGTCAATAGATTTTTCTGGAATAAATGAAGCTTGAAAAACGCCCGCATCAACTTATTTTGAAGGGGAAAGTAGCGTAGTTTGTTTAGTGATACTTTAGCTTATGTAAGAGTTATCGGAGTCAACTCCGATTTTCATTAAAGGGGCTACGTTACAGGGAAGACAAGCAGAGACAATACAACACAAAATATGTAAGCTCTAACCTGTTTGCTACAGGACTCGACATCAGAGGTTCCCATATTTTTGCCTCATAGACCCCTTGCCAAGTTTTTTTGGGGGTAGACCCCTACTTATATTTCAGTTTTTGCATATTCATCGACTTAAATGTGTTTTTACAGCTGGTACAGAGCTACTAACTTTAAAAGATTTAAATTTATAACTGTAGTAAAGTATAGTGTTTAAAACTTAAGAAAAAAATGGTAATTAATTAAATTATTAAATAACTGAGCAACTAAAAATGTTTTTAGTGAGAGGGATGAAATTGAGGAACAGCTAGAGGAACGTTCTAAGGTCGATGCAGATGAATTAACGATGCAGAACGTCATTCAACACCAAATGTAAAGCAGCGTAGAAAAATTTTAAAAGCAACCAGGGGGGGGGTCAATGTTTTAGAGAGTAAAGAGGGTGTTATTTATAAATCAGGGGCATTTTAAGTATATCTAATTGTGTTTAATATTAAAAATTGCAGTTTAAAGTTTATTTCTGATTTATCTCAAAATGCATTTTTTTAACGCATTACCATCTGACAACGTAAATATCAGAAAAAGTTGTAAACCAAATTAGTTTAAATTTTACAAGTACATTTATTTTATAGATTTAAAGAACCCCTACCATTTCCATGATTATAGAGTTGATGTTTTTATTTTAGTAACTAAGGTTTCTATCATGTCTCGTAATAATTTTTTAGTAATTTTTCAATGTTCTTTTACTCGAACCTTGATAAAAAACTGTAATAATTTGATTATCATTAGGAAAATAGTACCAGCCCTAAAAAATGTTATGATGATCAACATCAAATTTACAGAAAAGTGATATTTTTGTTTTTCATTTGAGTTATGTGCGTTATTCTAACAATGAATTTAATTACCAATTTTACCTGAAGGTCACTTCGTTGCAAAGTCTAACAACGGACTGCTGCTTTTCCGTCGAAATTTGCTTCTAACAAGAGAAATCCTCTTTCTAGACAAAAGGGGGGAAATGTAATCCCGAAAAAAATCCGAAATCTGTCCTGAAAAAAATATCTAATTTTTTCTAATGCAAGCTAGTAAAAAAAATTCAACTATTGAGATAATTCTTAAAATCAGGGTTTATTATTCGTTAAATGTGGTTTTTAGACAGCATTTTAATCGGGATAAGAGAAAAGCTCGTATAATCGCGAATTCGTTAAATAGGGATTCGTTAAATCGGGGTCCGACTGTATTAGCCCATGCGTCTTTTAATTGAATTTCTGGTAAAATCTATTGTCACGAATTTTGTATAAAATAGTGTAAATAATCTGTATTTGGATGTGTAAATTTATTAAATCTGTAATATTCACAAGCAACGCCGTCTCTTACGTTATAATGGCGATTCAATAGGAATTTGGTGAAATATTGGCATCATTTTTGGCCACCAATTTGCCAACTTTGGCAACCATGTTGGCGAGTTTGGGACCCTCTGGATTCTTCTAGAAATGAGTGGAGAAATCCACTAATTTCACGATCTATGACGCGAGCGCCTTTTTCTCGAAGTTTCGGCCACGGCAATAAATAGAGCGATACTTACCGTAACAGTCAGTCTTGTTTCAACCAGTGATTAGGGAGCATTGTTTTGACTAGTGATCAGCTCGGCTGTGCTTGTGAATAAGCTAATACATACGTGTATTTTAGGCGCTGCTTATTGTGTCAGAGTGCTGTTGAAGGTTTGAAATCTTTCTGATATTTATTCTATGAATTTTGCTGTTGAATCCTGTATTTCAAGGATTGATTTTAGACAATAAATTATCATCGCTCTTAAATAACTGACTTGTTCTTTGCGACTGATTTGCATAAATTCCTCGAACCCTGATCAACGTAACACTATCAATTTTGTTTGAAAAAATGTTTTTCTCATAAATATACGCCTGCATCTTTGTTATGCACCAAAACCCCCTTCAAGCATATTTTCTTCACACTATAGTCCCCGTCCAAATTGTTTTATATTTCCTCATAGAAGGTCGAAAAATATTTTAAAAATAGAGAGGGAAGAAATTGTGTAACAAAAAAAAGTTCACTGAATAGAAAATGCTCCTCACTATTAAGTGGTTATTTTACACACAAAAAAATCATAAAGTGTTCTTGGTTCCAGGGAAAAGTTCGCGAAATGGAAATCAGATTTTATTCAGCTTTATTTAAAATAAATTTGCAGCATGTGTTTAAACTTATAATTTCGAAATGTGATTATATATATACTGCACTTCTGAATTTTATTTTCCCGTTACATCTTCAAGTATTAAATTTATTACCCAGTTCGGGAATGAAGAACACATGGCTTTAAAAGATCTTCGCCACTCCAACCATTAATTTTTATTACCTAGTATTTCAAATATACCTCTTCAATAAGGAATGTACTTGAACAGATATCTGGCTTTTGAGTGGCCGCGGACTCTTGATTCTTAACACGTGTTCGTCTCTCTCTCTCTCTCTTTTCAAATCAGATAACAAAATTATTTCATGGAATAAAGACGGTTAAAATAAAATGTCTTGATGTTCACTCGCAAAACACGACAGCAATAAGCCGGCCGGATACACCGGAAGGAGGAAACCTGCAAATTAATTTTAACTTTAATCTAAAGCCATCGAAAAATTAAAACATTTAAAAACGGATGCCAAATCAACCAAAATTAATAGAAAGTGCTGTAGAGAAAATTAGGGAACTCTGAAATTACGTAATGCGTGTCTCTTAGCGGAACGCAGGGTTGCCGGAGAAAAAGAAAGCGCTCCTCCGCAAGAAAATCACCGCTCCTGTCCCCGAAAAGAAAAGCGCCGTTCCAACAGCCATAGAAGAAATAAAATTATCTTATTCACTTGAAGAAAATTCAAGTAATCAAAATTTTAAGATGGAAAATAAGGCAGAAGACCAAATTAAAAAAAGAAAAGATAACGGTAGAAGTGAGCAGAACAAAAACAGAAGAAAAATAAATTCAACACATAACCATCGTCAAAAATGAAGTGCGTTTTGAAGATATCCAAACTTTTTTCTAAAAGTATAACCTAGAAATGCCCATTCAAAATTTCTTGGACCAATTTGAAAATATTGGCAATTCTTTCGAAATAACTGAAAAACAGAAAATTATTTTTTAATAAAATTAGTAAGTGGACCCATTGCAACCTTCATCAAGTCAAATCCAATACCAAGAAGTTTCACCGAATTTAAATTGAACTTAGAACGAGAATTTGGAGCACAAATAAATCCACGGAAATTCATCTTCACAACTAGCCAAAACAGAAAAAACATCCAAAGAAACTAACATAGAATACTTCTATAGAATCCAAGATATCGCATCCGAATCAACTTAGAAGAGGAAGCTGAAAAATTTTACATAATCAAAGGATTAAAAGAAGACAGAGCCATAGAAATGCAGCTAAAAAGTTCGAAAGATATACAAGAGCTGATAGAAAGATGAAAATTTTGGACGTACAAGAAAGTAAAATTTAAACTACAAATTGTCCAGAATTTATCAATCCAAAATATCCGATGAAAAGAACACCTCCCCATCCAACCCATCTTGCGCACATATCTCAATGCGGAAGATAGGGTAGTGGTCAAAATCAAACACCAATGAATTACTCCCGAAACCAAGTATACAACCAGGTATATCCTCAATGCCCAACATCCTATCATCATCACCCATCCTTTACTCCTCAGCGGCCGACCATGTACTCTAGAAGTCAACGGATCTCGCAACAAAGACCAGCGGAATTGCGACCAGATGCTCCAACTTTCCATCCCAGTCACAGAATACGAGAAAATAATACGATAATTCGACCATATCAAAGATGAGATCTCATCATCCAAGCGAGCATCAATTCAAAAAAAAGTGAAGCTCTATTGGATACAGAATCTAATATTAACCTAATTTGTAAAAATTTACTAACAAAAATCAATGGAGATAAAAGTGTGTGTGTTGTGCGTGCGTGGAGGGGGTATTCCGTTTAATTATCTTTGTAAAAGGTTGGTTATATCCAGTTCCAGAGGACGGTAACTTTAATTATAACAGCATTCCAGATCGACGCACCTGGCTGGCTTACGAAACTCCGACACCACTAATATTCCTGCAGAGGCCACTACCACGTAACGACGAAGTCGCACTTTTGCGCATCAGCACCCGCTCGCCCACTAACGAGGCGGTAAGTTTCAGTCACGTCACGTAATGATCTTTTTTTAGATTTCTAACATCCTTCCAGAGGGATCATCAACTTTCTATTTCTTTAAATCTGCATGTTTTAATTCCTATTACCCTGTAAATACTCCACCCCCTCCCCTGTAAATTCTTCCCTATAACTTGTAACAAATTCTTTCATTTTCAAGAAGTCTGTTTGGTTGAATTATTGTGTTTGATTTATTCAAATTTAACCCGTACTTCTAAAAAATCAAAGACACCTCACTATTAAAATCCGCTATCTGAAGAGTCTAACTTTTTTGGGAGATTTCGGTTAGATTCCACACTAGAGAGAGGTCCACATCCACGGACAAAATCTCGTTGGAGATTTACAGAGTCCTAGCCCTGTCAAGTTGTTGACTCCTATTCCTTGAACTTTGAGTGGCTGTTATGTTTTCAACACTGTCCCATTGATAATTAAGAATTCTTTAGCATAAAATATGAAAGTTAAATTTAACGAAAGGCATTAATTTATTATAAGGTAACGCACTAACAAGTGATATCAGCTCCTGGAGAATGTACTAGTCTACAAAAGTTGAATACCAATATGCAGCCCATTAGAGAAGAAGAAATACTTTATGTATACAAAATATCAAGCTAAAATTGGTGAAAACTCTGAAAGAAAGCGAATATTGACATATGTGTAAATTAATGACTTAGTGTGAATAGAGACTTCATTCAAAGAGAGACGTTCAGAAACACAACATTTAATGACGGGAGACAAGACGAGAATCGCATACAGGCACATTACATAAAACAGTGCAACAATTTACACAGCGCCATCTGTTGGCATTCACACAAAACTAATACACACATATCAAACTACACAATATTTAACACTCTCCCCCCCATGCATCCTCCAAGGATGCATCAACCAGTATTTTTAACCTCTAAATTATACAGTCTTTCAACTGGCCTTTTTATAACACCTTTTGACAACTGAATTTCACAGGATCTTACCTTTCCATCTCTACCTGGAAATAACTTTTTAATTCTACCTAATTTCCAATTATAACGCTTAACATTATCCTCTCTGATAAGAACAACATCATCAATTTTAAGATTTGGAATATTTTTTGATTGCTTGGTAAACATTACTGATCTTAATTCTAATAAATATTCTTTAAAAAAAAAAACGTTTTCAGAAATGATCTAACAATAATTGTCTATATTTCCATTTCTTAGTAAGTTCAACATTAATAGAATTTGCATTCAATTTGGGAGATGGTAAAGTAGTTAATCTAGATCCAACAGTAAAATGAGATGGAGTTAATGGATCAGGTTCATTTACATCATTATATACATAAGTCAAAGGCCTAGAATTAATTACAGCTTCAACTTCAATGAGTACAGTATTTAATTCTTCATACATAAGAGATGTTTTACCTAACACACATTTTAAACAATTCTTTACAGATCTAACTAAGCGTTCCCAAAATCCTTCCAATCATGGGGCTCCTTCGACTATAAATTTCCATTCCAATTGAAATTTTTCTAAAAAATTCAATACATTTTCATCATAACATAATTTATACAAGAATTTAAGTTCTTTATTAGCTGTTTTAAATGTTTTAGCATTATCAGAATATATAATTCTACTAATACCCCTACGACCAAAAAATCTTCTTAAAGATTGGATAAAACATTCAGTACTTAAACTAGATAATAACTCTAAATGAACATTACGAGTAACAGCACATGTAAATAATGAAATATAAACCTTTGAACCCTCTTTGAGATATAATGGTCCAGCAAAGTCCACCCCAGTTGTTTCAAAGGGTTGTGATTTTTCAATTCGATCATTAGGAAGTGGTGCAATATTTTGCTGGCCACTTTTAACATGAAACTTTTTACACACTCTACAATTATACACAATAGATTTAATAAATTGTCTAGCCTTTAGTATCCAAAACTTACTCCTTACCTGTATTAAAGTTTCATTCACACCATTGTGAAGTACTTGTTCATGACAATCATACACAATTAGAGAAGCAAAATAATCATTTGATAAAATAATTGGATGTTTCTCATAAACATCTAAAGAAGAATTAGTTAAACGACTCTTAATTCTTAAAATATTATCATCATCAATCATAACATTAAAATTACACAATTTAGAATTCTTATTAACAGACTTATTCAGTTTTATATTATTAATTTCAGAACTGAAAGAATTTTCTTGAGACATCTTAATAAAATAGATCAAAGCTTTTGAAGTTTCCGAAGAAGTGATTGGGCCACTC
Organism: Trichonephila clavata; assembly: GCA_019973975.1. Taxonomy (NCBI): domain Eukaryota; kingdom Metazoa; phylum Arthropoda; class Arachnida; order Araneae; family Nephilidae; genus Trichonephila; species Trichonephila clavata. The sequence goes on along the minus strand of BMAO01036484.1, from coordinate 75,141 downwards.
CTTCTGTTATTACTATTTCTAGCATTATAGATAAATCTAAACACGAATGATGTCACTCGAAGCAACCTGCGTAGAGTACTAAAATCCTCAATATTTAGAATGGGTTTGTTTAAAGCACAATTAAATACCGGAACAATATCACTTTCACTATTATCATAGTTGTCACTTTCACAACACATAGAACAGCTTTCTTCTGAGTCACAACAAATTGACGAATTTTCCTGCATTGGCCAACTGGATTTAAAATCACTTAACCATGGAAGGCCAAATTTCCAAGAATTATCTTGTGAAAGTTGTTTTACACTGCATCCACGGGTGATTTTATCTGCAGGGTTCTGGTTACCAGGGCAATGATACCAATTAGCTGGAGAAGTCTTTTGTTTTATTTCTTGAACTCGATTATTCACAAATTGTTTCCATCGTTTTGAAGATTTAATCCAATGAAGGACAATCAAACTGTCAGTCCATAGGTAAGTCTTTGCAGAAGGAAAATGAGGTTGCACAACACAGAGTAATCGAGCTGCAATCACAACAGCTAATAATTCGAGTCGAGGAAGAGTAAGTTTTTTTCAATGGAGCTACTCTTCTCTCTCTCCTTTCGAAATAACAAAAGAAGTTCTAATATCACTAGCACTCACATATCTTAAATAGATCACAGTTCCATACGCTGCTTGGGATGCGTCACAAAACACATGAAGTTCCACATCATGGGGGATTTCATCACAGTTTTTGAAGTACCAACGTGATACCTCAAAGTCTGCTAAGCCTTGCAAGTTTTGACACCAATTTTTCCACATTGTTTTCATATTTTCAGGTATATTTTTATCCCAGTCCATTCCATCAATCCACAATTTTTGGAAAAGGATTTTGGCTTGGATAGAATATGGCGACAAAAAACCAATAGGATCGAACAACTTTGAAGAAATCTGAAGAGCAGTTCTTTTAGTAGGTTCATTAGAATGGGAAGCTTCAACAATAGTTTCTGGTGAAAAGATAAATAAATCTTTAGAAGAGTTGTATTTAAGTCCTAATACTTTTGAAGAAGAATCAGGAAATCCAAGTTTCACCTCTTTGCTGGTTACGGTTTCAATCTCCTCTTTTAATGCGTTAGAGTTGGTTTTCCATTTGGTTAAATTCATGGATGCTTCACTCAAAATTAATTTCGCTTCTCATGATACACTTGGCGAGCCTCATCATCAGAATCCACACTGCAAATATAGTCATCAACATAAAAATTTTCCTTCAATTTAATATTTTCTTCTTTCCAAGAAAGTGAAATTTCGTAACGTTTTTCTTTTAGTATAATCGAAGATTCAAAGATCTGGAGAGCTTTTTCACTTTCACTTGATAAGTCATTCGTTTCGTTCATTCCAATAGATTCCAGCTCCCAGAAAGATTTAACACTCTTATCAAGGTCAACAGTCAGCTGTGAAGTAACATTCATAAATCCACATGTAAGGCGTTCCTCATTGCGAAATGTTCCAGACAAGCACCAACCAAAGGCTGTCTCAATAGCTACGCAACTCTTATTTATTCGTTTTATTTCACTGCTTGTAATAGACCACAGCACATCGGCGCCTATTAATATTCCGATTTCCGGTTCGCATTTTTCAACACTAGGCTCAATCAAACAAATTCCCTGGCGCCTAAGTTGTTGTTTTATTTTTTCTTCTGGAACTCTGATTTCAGCTGTAGTGATTATTGGGACTTCCATTAATTCCAAGGTTATTTTCTTTTCAGGATTATTTATGTTTCTCAAAGTTACTTCTACGATTTTACACTTGTTTCGTTTGCAGTTTTTTTCTCCGAAAGTATAAATATTCAATTCTCTTTCACCTTTTACTTGTAAATTTAATGATCTTGATAAATCTTCACGAATTGCTGATATTTGTGACCCAGCATCCAATAAACATTTTACGAAGCATTTTTTTTCTCTGCCAATAGCTAAAGCATTTACTGTTTGTAATATGACACTCGATTCATTTCTAGAAGAATTGTTCTGACTAACTGAAATGGTTTCGTTTTGTTCTTTTTCTTCTCTTTTTCCGGAATTTAAATCACGTTGAAAGCAGATAGATTCGTGATGTTTTCCACGACATTTAACACAATTAGATTTACTCTTACAGTCCGTAGATCTATGCTTTTGACCAAAACATAAATAACAGCGACCAATTTTTCGAAGAAATTCACGTTTTTGAATACTATTTACAGAATTGCAATTGTATTTCAAATGATCATCTTGATGACAAAAAATACACTTACTATTTATTGTTGATAGTGCAGACGCTGTACCAGTAGGTTTACTTCTATAATTAAAATTATATCTTCTACTCAGCTCTTGCTTCGGAAATTCTTGACGTTGATTGTTTTTATTCACCAAGTTTGCAACTTCTTAGCAATTCACTTCTGGTTTCAAAAAGTCCATTAATTCTTCTATTTGGAATTCCGTATCGTTTTTCCGATACCGATTAAATTCTAAATTTAGTTCTTCTGGGATCTTTTGCAAGATTATCGGGCACAACAAATTTCCATAACTTCCAGAAGTTACATTTAAGGAATTCAAACTTCTTATTTGTATTTTGCATTCATCGTATAATTTACGCAGTCCTTTAAGATACGAAATATTTCGAATTGGTTCTATAGCTAAAAGCTTATTCATGTGAGAACTAATCACAATATCAGTTCTTCCAAAGCGTTCTTTTAGAATTTCAATTGAAGAGTCATAATTTTGATCACTAATTGCGAATCCAGAAATTGAAGATAAAGCATTTCCTCCGAGTAAGGATTTCAGGTATGCAAATTTTTCCGTTTTTCTCAGATCATCGTTGCCATGAATTGTGGTTTCAAACTGGTTCCAAATGTCCAGCCATTTACAGGAATCACCATAGAATTTTCAATTTGAAGACGAGGAAAATTCATCGTTCTGTTTTCCGAACTTTTCGCAATAACAGTTTCTTTAATTTCATTATTATCAGCTTCACTACGTCTTTCAGAATTCAGTTTCCTATTCAATAATCTTTGAATTTTTCCTTGAACGGTCACAATTTTTTCTTGATACTCTTGAGAAGAAGTAATCTCGTTCTCGAACTCTGATTCAGGAACATGGTTTTCTATCTTTTCATCTAAAGATCTCAATTCCGACATTTTAAATTCAAGTTGAACTTTCAAGTCCTCCAATATTTCTTTCTTTTCTCCATCAGCAACATCAGCGGATAAATTAGTTTCGATTTTTGACAATAATTTTGTCGTCAACTGCCTGACTACAGTTCTTTTCTTTTTCTGACTCTCGATCTCCCGTTTCAAATTTTCATTTTCTCTCTCCATTTCAATTTTAAATCTTCTTATTCACGCTTCCAATTTTTAAAAATCTAAGGATCAATGTCCCAAGTCCTAGAGTTTCGGCACCATGTAAAATTAATGACTTAGTGTGAATAGAGACTTCATTCAAAGAGAGACGTACAGAAACACAACATTTAATGACGGGAGACAAGACGAGAATCCCATACAGGCACATTACATAAGCAGTGCAACAATTTACACAGCGCCATGTGTTGGCATTCACACAAAACTAATACACACATATCAAACTACACAATATTTAACAATATGAGAAGATGGGTGGGGTTTAATAAGATCAATCGCAGATAATTTGCAAAATCTTTAGAACGTGAATGGTTGGCATCGTATTCAATGCAAGTGCCGATATTGGAGAGAAAATTGCCTGGCTCTGTAGCCCTGCAGAATGTCATCCCCCTGTTTCCCTCCCCTCTTTCTTTAAGGACTTTCATGATGCGTCCACATCCCAGTCCCTTGTGGAAACAGAAGCAACAACGACTCTTCCATGCTCAGAATCATACACAGTTTTGCTTACGGATTACATTAGATGACAATATTTACAAGTAAGTGTTTTTTTTCTCGTTTAATTTATTAGTATGTTGCTATTGCTCAACAAAAAAATTTCCATAAAAAGCGAGGAATGTTTTGTAACGGGGTTTGAAGTTCTTATTTTACCTGACAGCTCCTGTGTATTTCAGGAAAAGGTCAATGACTCTTGGGAACAGCAAGAACCCAAGAAGAATGTTTGTTTAAAATTTATTATTATCCAATTATTAATTTTAAAAAAAACATTATCTCTATTTAAATTTTAACATGTATTATTACTGTTGTTGTTTCTTATCCCACTTGCCCGACAAAAACATCCAGATCAAGTCCATGAATGCGCGCTCTCTCTGGTACGCCTTTCAACGAAATTCTCCCCTCAGCGAAAGGGGACGCTCCCTGACTGGTTGGGGGTCACAATCGGTGGGAGGGGGTAAAAAAGCAGTGAATCTTGTCTATGGAAGAGTTCTTATTTGTTGACAAAAATCAGTGGTCAAACTTTTTCGGCTCATGGAACCCTTAAAATTGTAAGATGTTTTCCACAGTGTTGGATAAAACGACATGGAGAACCCCTAGGCAATCCAGTTCTCGGGGCCCTGTAGTCTAATAATCTTATTACACAACATTTTAACAATATATTTCATTGCACAAATAAAATAACAAATAATCAGCAAATTTAAAAAATATGTTACTAAACAATAATTATTTATTCGAATCTGTAATAAAAACTAATTCCTGCAGCAAAAAAAATAGCTAAATATTTGGGTTTTTTTTTATTTTTAGGACCCCTAAAAAGCGTGGGGTCCATATGCAATCACCTAATCCACCTAATGAGTAATTCGGCATTGGTTTTCGGGGAATCCCATTCCACACTTAGAAGAATATATCTTAAAATAATATTTAAAGTATATAGATAAACATATATTCTCTTGATGTTATAGGAAAAGACTTTTAAAAATTTTATTTCTTATTAAAAAATTTTAGGATGTAATTTTAATGTTATTTATTCATTGATAATATTAATTTTTATTCAAATGTCACCTGCGCATGCGTTATATTTAGTAACTGAGATATGTGTTCTCAATTTTTGCACAAACTTTCTGCCTTTGGAAATAATGTGTAGTAGCATTTCATATTCCGCGCTTAATTCGTTTTTATATTTTGTTTTTGTAGCCACTCCGTTGAGAAATATTTTTCACTTACTAAACACATTTTTGTGAATGGCATTAAAATGTTCACAGCTATGTGAGAAATTCTGCGTATTTTGCAAGAATTGGCAACCTAAAATTTTGGTGTTCTAGCTTAAATTTAAATTTTAGCATTAAATCTGTTGATATGTCGATAAAATGTTCCATCTTCTTCATTATAGGTGTTTTCCCCCACAAATGTAAAAGGTTTCAAAACATTGTACTAACTTGTATAAAATTACTTTGTGGAACTCGGGATAGCAAAGAATAGTATATTCACAATCTAATAGATAAAGAAAATTTTTTAAATTTATCTATTATAACACAATAAAAGTTTAAAAAGTCTTTCACAACAAAGTTAAGTTATGTATAAATAAAATTTTTAATTTTAATGTATGAGATGATCTTTAGATAATTGTGGTTATACGAATTTCATGAGAACTTTAATCCGTTTTACATACACATTTATAGTTTTTCTTTCCGATTTTTTTTTTTTTTATTGGACTCGTGGAATCCCAAGGTTCTGTGGAACACAGTCTGAAGATCAATGCTCTAGATAAATAATGTAGAGAACGAAACAGTTTTAATTTTTTTCTGAATAAATGATTTTCAAAGGAAGACTACGGGGATTTAAAGCAACGAAAAATTAAATTTCACGTTTTAATCTGCTGTATTAAATGAACAAACAATATGGTACAATTTTACTTTCATGTGATAGAAAAGGGATTGGCAACCTATTTTACACGTTGCACAATTCTCAGTGGCGCTCTGCACTACTCAACAAATGTGTCAGTTTTCGAGAGGATGGAATTCATTTTTCCAAAATTTATTAAGGACTACGCTGATTTGTGTGAACCCTTATATGGTTTAAAAAGGAAAAATTCTAAGTTTGGTTGGTCGGAATCGGCGCAGGAAGCCTTTGATCGCTTTAAAAAAGCAGTGACGGAAGCTCCAGTTTTACAGTTACCGGATTTTAACAAAGCTTTTGAACTTTACACGCAGTGGCAGCGTTAGGCGTCAGCGACGTCGGCAACCGCCGACGGCCTCGCGCTTGAAGGGCCTCGCAAAGTTTTTAATTATTTAAAATTTAGTTATTCAGTGCGTCTAGTTTAATTTCTATTTGTGTAATTTTTGTCATCATTTGATTAGCCATAAATCCGTTTACTCATACATTAGTTTAACTATAATTTGGCTTATGTAATTTAACGTTTTCTTGACTGGGAAAAAAAGAGGCCTCGCGAACCCTAATTTCGCCGACGTCCACGCGTGGTCTAGCGCCGCACTGTTTATACGGATGCCAGTTCAGTGAGTGTAGGGGCAGTGTTGACGCAGAATAATAAACCTATTGCGTTTGGCTCGCGAACGCTTAGTAAGGCAGAAAGGAACTACAGTGTGACGGAACGTGAATGTTTGGCTGTCATATGGGCATTAAATAAATATCGCACTTATTTCGGGTCTTTACCGGTGAAAGTAATAACAGACCAAGCCGCACTCACCAAATTAACAAACGGGAAGAATTTGTCGAGTAGAATGAAAAGGTGGACGCTTAAGTTGGCAGATTTTAATGTGGAATGGGAGCATCGCCCAGGTACGCAGAATGTGGTGGTAGATATATTATCTAGAAATCCAGTCGGTAGCAGTGATGACGCAAAGGTGTCTTGTGCGGTGATTAGGTCGTTGGTTTTATCGTCCAGGGAACAGTTGATGGAAGAACAGAGGAATGATCCAAAGTTGGGTCATATTTATAAGTATTTGGAGAACACTGACGACAGCTTGATTAACGCGTCAATCTGCGGAAATTGGTCCCACGACTTCAAACTTATAGATGGCTTGTTATACTATGCAAAGTATACAACCACGTTCGGTGAACTAAGAGTTTTTATTCCGAGAACTTTGCGTAATAACGTGATGCGAGAGTTTCATGACTCGCCGTTTGCGGGTCATTTAGAGAAGAAGAAAACTTATCTAAGATTAAGGTGAAAGCCTTTCGTTAGCTTAACATCTTACATGACATCTAGATGGCGTTGGCTATTGCGAATTTTTACCGTTTTTAACTATTAAATTTTTAGGGATATATCTTTTAAATCATACATATTTTATAAAAATTAAAAACCACGGAGCCCTGGGGCTCCATAAGGCCTACCCAGGGGTTCCACGAGTCACAACAAAAAATCGAGAAGAGAATTAATTATGAATGCAGTTTGCATAGTTACAATTGTATAAAGCTCATCTCGCCCCTATCATTAAAACTGAATTACGTGGCTGCTGGAATAAGTCTTGCTCTTCAATGGATTTTAATTAAAGGGTCTGAAGTGAATTTATTCTCTCCGTTTACGGGGCCTCGAATGAGTCCCGTATCGTTACATTAGATTAAGTCTCAAAAGGTTCAAGGTCAAACTAATAAAATGTGTGGTAAGAAGAAAAAAGTTCGAATTAAAAAAAATTTTAAGGTACCCTGTTTTTATAACGGACTAAAAAGTATAAAATTCCTCCTTTTCGTTTCCCCCTCCCCCTTTTCACATTTTCCTGCATTGTCCTCCACTTCTGAGATATGGTCCAAATTTCAAGTCTCTAGCTCATCGGAAAGTCACACAGTTTAAAATCAAATATTCTCACCTTTTAAACGTATTGCTATAATGTTAATTCGTATCATCACTCCTAAACGTATTGCTTTGTAAAAATAAAAAATATTTAGCAGTTTTTTTTCACATCACGAGCCTTTTTTTCTTTTTCATTTTCAGAAAAATGTTTAAATTATAGTAAGAAATTGATAGCACACACCCACCCTCCACTTTCTCACATACAGAACACATTTTTTGTTTGTTTCATTTTTATAAACCGCAAGTGTATTAATTAAAAACACTCGCTGTAGGGTTACACCTTTTTCTTTTAGTCGCTAAATCTGGAATTAGTCGCCAAATCTGGAAATGGTATATCGAATTAGTTGCCAAATTTGAAAATTGTATGTGCAATAAGTTGCCAAATCTGGATGTAAAATATGGAATTGTCGTCAAATCGTGATTCCTGACGATCCTGATGAGGACAATGGAACAAAATTATGAAATTAATCTATTGTCATCGGTCTTTGAAAAGTGTGCAAAATTTCGAAGTAATTCGACCTTTTTAAGTGGGTGAAAATCGAGTTCCAAGATTCCGTTACATGCGAGTGAAACTTATAAAAGCGTGTTAAAAAAACATCATTTTTCTTTATTTATAATAAACTTCTTTATATCTTGCATAACGATAAAACTCGAAATAGATAATTCATTTTCAAAATATTATTAGTAACGTTAAAGGGATTATTAAAAGTGTCAGCCGTGAACCCAATTCATACTAAAGAAAAACTAAACTCATCAGAGCAGCATCAATTCACCATTTATTTCCAGAGAAATCTATCTACTACATTCTTTTGGCTCCTTGCCAAAGACAAGATACACAAGCAGCTCGTTTAAACCATTACATCATTACGTCACCAATGAGTAATATAATAAATTTACCGCGTGACCCTGACAAAAAGCTTATATAAATTTTTTTTATTTGTAATTTAGTTTCTCATTTAAATATATATTTCTTCTACAAATTAAATCCATTAAAAATATTTTTATTTAGGTGAATGAAAAAAAAAATTAGAACACAGATTGTTATTTTTACAATGAAACTTAGATATACGCAAGGTAATTTCACTATTTTACTCAAGACGTGGAAGAAAAAACTGCAGGAAAAACTATCTCCCAAATGGAGAAAAATCTTTTGTGTTTCAATGAAGCACTAGGGCATAGAAAAACGCTATACCGCCAAACCAGGCAACCCAAAATAATATTGGCATTGAACATCTACCAATGACAAGCAACCTCTTTTTCTTTGACCGTACCGAAGAGGCGTGAGTTACTCAAAAAGTGCTCTCTACTTAACGTCATGTATCTCGTTCGTGTTCGCAGTTCTGTTTATTCATGTAGCGATGTTGTGCGATGAAAATGCTGCGTACTTTTTATAGGTAATTCTTAGTTCAATTGATTTTGTTCATCTTTGTAGTTTAGATTTCTAGGTACAAATTTGCTATCAGTACGCTACGCGCTAAGTTGTGGTTTATAAACGTTGGACGATAGCATTACAATATGGTTATTTAAATTTTTATCATGCTGTGATTGGAATCATTGTTACGGAAATAACCGTTTATTTTGATTTCGATAACCTATTAATTTCGGATGATTTTAATTCGATTTTCGTTCAAATTTAGCCATTTCTAAACTTAGCGTTGCTTCCATTGCAACTTTCGTTTTCTATCGTTGTGTATTTTAACGTGGATATTTCGAATATCATTGGTGTGTAACAGTTTCTTTTTTCTAATGAAGTATGAGAGCTTCTTTTTCAATTTTTATGGACCCCAAAAGAATTGCCGAATTCGCATTTTGTCTTATTTTGTTTTGGAAGAGTTCGGATTTTTTGTTCTTTGTTCACATTTTTTTTCTTTTGACCTGAAATTTTTACTTTTTAAAACTTTCACTTTTTTCCTTAATTCGTTTTCCATGTTTTTTTTTTCTTTTTCTGTTTTCCTCTGGCGTTTTTTTAGTACCTTATATTCTAACTTTTTCGAAAAAGAAAATACATTTTTACTTAATTTATCATTCTGGTATTATCGCAACCTGTTGGCGACTTTTCCAAAAATGAAGCGCGTTCGACACATAGGAAATCGGTTTTGCCAACTTGGCGTGTTAATAGAATTGGCAATGGTTGCGATGATACGTAAATACCATCTTTTTCCTTCCTTTAAAAATATGTGGCACTCTTAGTGTTCCATTTCAAGACATTTTGGTTTGGCGACTTTTTTTAGGCGATTTCGCACCAGAACCTAGCTACCCTAATTACCCCTTTTCCGCGGGCTTTACCATAAATGGAACGTTTAATGCGTTGTACCAAAAGCACGAATTCAAGTCTGAATCAATAATGGTCTCGTCTTTCGACGGTTGTAATATGTTTTTGCGAATCTTTTCAGAGTAGCATATTTTAGGACAAGATTTGAGGATTCCCTGTTGTTATTTCATATTAAGTATGTTCCTTTTTTTTCTGTTAAGTTTTTTTTATTATTAATATTAGAGTTTAATAAGTACTGTAATATAAATTTTGAATTCTTGTATTAATCCTTAACAAGTAGTATATTATGTTTAATTGGTATTTATTATCGATGTTCATTACAATTGGTATTATGTTATTCATTCTTTCATTATTTATTAACTTATTTATTTAAGTTTTATATTCTTCCCAATAATTTCAAATTTTGTAATTTCACATACTGATGTGTTTTATAAAAATGAATCTTATTTTTTAATTTATATAGTATTATCTATGACATACATACTGATGTGTGGGAATATAAATCTCAATCTAAAATCTTTTAATGGTACTAATTTGTAATCGGAGCGCTCCGCGCCAGCTTCAATATATTCGAATTCCTCGAATATATTGAAAATATATTCGATCATATAGTATTGGAAACATAACATTCCACAATCAATCTTTTTTCGGTGAAATTGTCGAATCGGCCACTGGTCCGCCAAACTCTGAAAAATCGCCAACTTAGCGCGTTTTTAAGCTGGGATCCAACTTCTCCCTCACTGATACAAATTCACGAGGATTACCAGATTTGGCGAAAATGCACTTGGCGGGATAAGTGGCTGATTTTTTCTCCGGATAGTACTTTTTTCGGTCTGAAATTTTTCATTTTTTCTAAAGGATATTTTTACTTTTCATTTATAGCCATATTCTACTTTCCAATATTTTTCTGTTCTTCCGGCATTCCTAAATGTCGTATTTTATTTCTTTAAGCCGTGATTCGCGTATTTTTCCAACTTGTTTTCCACAAAAAACGTAAGTTCATTTTTGCCTAGTTTATCTTTGCGAAAGGGATTTCGATAAACTCCCAAGTATGGCGACCCGACGAAGCTGATGCACCGAACGGTTTCGAATGGAGGGAGGGAAATGATTGCCGGAACGAACACAAAGAAACATCCGATTACTATGAAGCAGATGGGGACAATTAAAAACTAACGTGTGAACGCAGGGGAAAAGGGATGGAGACAGCTCTTATCTCTGACCCAGTTAAAAATCTAGAGCAAGGGCATTGAGTTAAAGGTGTGATTTAAGTTTCTTTGTTGTGTCAAGAAGGCAACTTCTTGTCTTGCACTTGCAGTGGAAAGAAGTGGGGGTGGGGGCAAATTACCGCGTTCCGTGTCGTTTCGAGAGTGGAAACCCCATCTAATTATTTCTTTTCATTAATTCCATTTCATCTCTATTTTATGTCAAACCATTTTAAGTTACTAACTAAAAATTCTGATGAGGAGGTACATCCCCTTTCCTCCGTAATTTCCACGTCACTTGCCTCGCAACTTGAGTGGGGAAACATTTTGCAACCTAATACATGTTTTTTTTTGGCGATTTTTTCCCCCCCTAAAAAAGGTCACCTTATCAAACTAGTTATTTCAGTGGCTTATATACGTTCGTCTGGAATAAGTTATTTCAGTTCTTTTCATAATGAGATTTTTTTTGTACTAGGTCGCCGTCTTCGATTGGAAACTCCTGGGCATCAAATTGTTATTGGGCGCGTAGCGTACTGATTACACAGATTGGCGTCTTTAACTTAAAATAAAGAGAATATATAATGTTTTTTTTTTCTTTCAATTTAAGTTTTCCTGATGAACATTTCATTTTGAAGCCTATTGCCTTTCAGTAATCCTATATGGAGAATAAAATAAATCAATATTCTTGTTGGTTTTTTAATCAAAGCTATGTCTGTTTTAGATAAATTTTTAAAACTTTAATGTTAGACTGAAAAAAAAAATAGAAATGATAAAATTAAGATTTTCTTATTAATATCTTGTGTATGTTTGTTCAGAACAATTCAATATAGTTTGTCAATGTGTGGTGATAATTTAATGAAAATCAAGCCTTATTTTATCTGTTATAGTTAGCTTTTTGATTTAAGTTATTGCTGTTAATTTCTATTTCAGTGTAAAGTTGTTTCATATTTATTTTTTTGTTTATTTTATGAACTACTCTTTTGCTTATTATTGTGGTTTGAAGTAATGCATATTAATTGCTAAAGTGTTGTAACGTGTTTTTTTTTTTAAATTTTTTTTTTTTTTTTTAGTTTCATTATACTTCCAAAAACAGAAAAAAATATTGCGTTAAATAAGTTTTAAGACTCATCCCAAAGCAAAGCAAATGGCACCATGAGTGTAAATGCACATGTGTCATAACGCCCATGGGGTCTGTTGTCAAGTTGTTGTGCCCATTTAGTTAAATAGTAGAGGGAAGATGAGCGTTCTTTGCTGAAGTTAATTTTTTTCATGTTCATTTTTTAAGATGGAGAAAAGAGCTGTAATTAAATTTAACGTAAAACTTTGTTTCCAAAGCACTTTTATTAACTCATGAAACCAGTTTACGGTGACTATCAAATGTTTTAATGTCCTTTTTTGGAATACAGTAGAAGATAATCAATGTAGTGGAAGACCAATATCATCTGGGACACATAAAATTGTTCAGAAAGTACGAAATTTTGTGGCAAACGATAGCTGTGAGTCACTAAGTTTGATGGAAGACTCTTTAAGCACCAACAAAAAAATGATTCAAACAACCCTTCAGGAAGATTTGGGCAAAATGAAAGTGTGTGCTAAATTTGTTCCACACACTTTAATTCTTGAACAAAAAGCAATGAGAAGTGTGTATTGCAGAGATGTTATTTCAGCCACTGAAAACAATCCAAACTTCTTGAAGTTCATTGTAACAGGTGATGAATCCTGGTGCTCTCAATATGATTTTGAAACAAAGTGTAGAATAAAAGTTTCAAAATTCACTGCAAGCCAACAAAAAAAAAACAAGGAAAGTTGCATCTAAAATCAAAACAATGCTCATTACATTATTTGATAGTAGATTGTTACTGTAACGAGCAGTTACAGGTCAGTACTACTTAGCTGTTTTAAAGAATTTGATGGCCAAAATTTGTCCAGAGTATGGGACTGAAAGCAGTCGGTGTTTAATTGCACGATAATACACCCTACCCTGCCACACCTCTCTTATTGTTCATTGGTTTTTGGCAAAAAATGTCTGTATGTTGAACCATCCAGTATATTCACCTGATTTAGCACCCTGGGACTATTTCCTCCTTATTTCCAAAACATAAAAAAGGGTGTTATTTTGAGAATATTTCAACCATACAAGTAGCTTTGACGCATGCTTTTCGGACCATTCTGCAAAGGGATTTACTACAGGCATTCAATTCATTAAAAAATATCTGTAACAAGTGTACTGAAACCAGAGGGTCTATTTTGAATAAAAAACACAAACTGGAATTAATTTCTTTTTGCAGACACGGTCTTAAAACTTATTAAATGAACTGTAACAAATATTCTGTATTTGGGATTGTTTGTAAAACAGTTTTATGAAATTTTGGTATATTTTATCTATTTATAAAGCTTTTTTTATTTATATGTTAATACTGTAATTTCTGTTCAGTTTGAAGCTGCTTCTCATTTATGTTTCTGATTATTTTATGAACTGCATTATGTATTTTTCATTTAATTTATTTTTATAATTATTTTAGTACTTGCGTATTATTGCAACCGTTTTGGCAACATTATATGAAACAAAGCACTTGGTTGCTAATTTAGCGCATACAACATGTGCAAAATTAAGGTTAGCAACTTGGAGCGTTATCTTGAATGTGGGCATTGTTGCGATAGTACATATGTACCATTATTTCTTCTATATTTTTGGGGTCTTGCAATGCATTCAATTATCTAATTAAATTTTTAAATATTTTAAAACTCAAAATCAATTTGGAATGAAAGACTTGACTTATGAAAATTATATGCTCTATTTTATTGAAGCTCAGTTGTTTTATTTCAAGGGCCACATTGTTGATGTAGGGAATACTGAAGGGACACTCCTTTTTAAAATGATTGCATTCATTAGGTAACTTAATATCTCACAAGGGTAGGGCACAATTATTGAAATTCATTTGGGGACAAGACTTTGTGTAATAGTAGTACTCCTTTAGAGTGTTCAACCTTTAATGTAATAGTGCCGAATGGGCTGTCAATTTGGTGAAAATAGTCTTCAAAATTCATGCTTAGCTTTTATGCAATTAAGTTTTAATTACCTCCAGCGACGCATTGGCAAAGGTTTAACATACCTGCTTTCTATGTGGGCAGGTAGGACTCGAGTAGCGCAATCAACTTAATGTTTCTTTTTTTTTCTTCGAATTATTTTAATTATTTTTTACAATTAAGTAAATTTATTTGAAAAGGTGTATTAATATTAAATGTCATTTTGTATAATTATTCCTTTTTTAAAAAGTAAAATAATTACTGTAATTATATAAATATTTATATTACATTTTATAAATATACTATATTAGAATATTAATAGTTATTATAATAAACATTAAATTATTTTTTATGTTAAAGCTAGTTATAGATAATTTTATAATATGAAATACAATATACTATAAATGAAATATTATGTATAAATATTTAATGAGTCTTTTTTAAAATTTTAATTGTAAAAATAAAACCATGACCATGCGACTTTAACTTACCGTGTTGTATTCAGGCACGCTACCTTGCCACTCACTAAAACTTAATTGTATAAAAGTCAAGCATGAATTTTTAAGGCTATTTTCTCCGAATTGACCATTTGGTGCTTATACATTGAGGGCTGAACACCCTAAAGGAGTTCTACTATTACACAGATACTCGTCCCCAAATGATTCAACAAATTCAATGTATTCAAACAAATTCCTTTGTTATGCCCTCCCCTTGTCAGAAAAAGTATAAATTGTACTTATTAAAACCAAACATAAATAAAACTGTGGCAGTTTTATTCAATTTATTTTGTGTGCTAATTTCATATCTTTATCTGTAAGTACATTTAAGGCTGCTATTGCCATATGTGCAAGAGTGTGAATTTAACACAAAGCATATTTTTGGACAGAAAAATGCCTCAATTTTTATATAAATTTGTGACATAAACATTTTTAAAATTTCAAAATATTTCATAAATAAATTTTTCCTTATAACATATGAAGGGATAGCTCATTTATTGTAGCATAATGCAGAATGTTAAGCCCCCCCCCCCCCGCAAAGTTAATTTTCAGGCCTCAATCTGTTTCTTACAAAGGATGACAAAACTCACATAAGCATCAGTAAGGCTTTGGGCTCCCTAGAATCCTGCCCCCCCCCCATGCAGGGTGTATGTTATGCCACTGCATCTTAAAAACCTTACTAACCCTTTATGCCCAAAACTATGAATAATTACATATCTTGGTCAAAACCATTTGTTTCAGTGATATAATTCAGCTTTTAGACGATATAAAAAACAAGAATCACATATTAACTTCAGATATTTAATATGTACTGAAAAAAGTTGTACATGCAGTAGTTTAGTAGAAAAGGTACATTGAAAATTTATGTTATACATAAAAGTTAAAAATTCCGTCTTGTTAAAACATCCCAGCAGAATATTTATTTCGATTTAGTTGTGATATTTTTTATTTCAATGATTACTCTCAGGGCTATGTAGTGCAGTACCAAGTTTTCTCTGATATAATGCCTAGCTTCAACACGTGCTATGCTTCCTACATAAATCATGTCATTTCAATTAGGACAGCCCTAGATATTTACCTTACATGGACAGATATCGCTAATTCCGATGGCATCATTGTTCTCTCAGATTGTAGATCTGCTCTTGAGGCCATCATGAAAGGAAAAAGGGGACTCACCCAAAAAATCAATTCTCTTTTACTTTCCATTGGTGCATTGGGCAAATCATGCACCCTCCAGTGATCTTGGCCCATGTTGACATCGAAGGGAACGAGATGGCTGATTTCCTTGCCAATGAAGCCAGAACCCTTGAACCTGTAACTTCGACTACGGTCTTTGATTCCAACGCAGTCGCAAAACAAAAGCTCTGCTCAAACCTACGAAAAAATTCTCGCTGCCAGAATTAAATTATAGCCGAGAAATTACACCAACAATAACCAGACTGAGGACAAAACATTTTAAGGGCATGAAGATTCTGCCTGATGGATCCAGATCATATGTGGAATGCAGGCACTGGCCAGGCAAGCAACTGGATCTCAAACATCTTTTTAACTGTTCTTCCATTGTTGCTGCCCTTTTTAAAATAGACAATGACTACAGCATGGACATCCTATACTCGGATCGGGCCATGGATGTTGCCACGGCAGTGATTCACGCCTTTGGCAATATTTGACTCATTTCTATATCTTTATTTTGTTATATACACGTTTGCACTTTGTCATACATGACAACAACAACAACATCATGCCACTTCATTCTACACACACATCCAAAATGTGTTTCATTTTAAACTTAAGTTGGGAATTGAGTGTTGCAAGTTTTACTATCTTTTGTATGAGTTTTTCCGTGAAGGCATTTTTTCAGGTGATTTGGATTTGTAAGATCTCGTAACTAATGCCTTGACATTTTTATAACACCCACAAGATTTTTCGATGCAGCAATTGTTTGGAATTTACATCATGTGCCTTATTTTGCTGAGCCAGATTCATTCTTAGAACTGTTGTTAGTTAAAACTTTAAAAAAAATGACTCCTACTGTATGTTTTGTTTGAGTATAAAACTGAAAGAGAAGTTTTTGAAAATGTTTGAAAAAATCCATGTACCAGTCATGTAAAAGTTTTTTATGGTCACACTTTTGAATACTTCTTGCAGAAAAAAGAATTAAAATATTAGGTGAATTTTATTCAGATTTCTAGAAACTCGTCTTTTCTGTGTGCATTCAATAAGAGGGGTAATTTATTTTAGCTTCATGTAGAACATTAATAGATGTTCACATATATATTTCTTTTACCATGCTACTTTTCCAAAAGCTGCTTCGAAAATAAACCCTAGACTAATATTAGGCAGATATCTGCTACTATCCTTGGTTTATGATAATTAAAGTAAAATAATACATTAAAATAAGATTATTTTATACCATTCTTGCAAAACTAATGCAATTTATTTGAATTTATTAAAGTATAGCAAAATTCATGAATATAAATTTCTAACTGTATATTAATCTTTCATATGTTTGTGTGAAGATTAGATATTTTTATATTTTTCTCTGTGTATATTTCAAATTTTTATTAAATTACAATATAATTTTCAAATTTAGCCAGGCTTTGATTCTTGTTGTACAAGCTTTGTTTCTGATTGGCTGAAGTTCTTTGAAAGGTATATAAATCTTTTTGTAATTTATAATTGTATTTATGTAGAAAATTTTCTCAAAAAAAGTTTTTATTGTTTATTATTAAAGATTTGTGTGATTATAAATACTGCATTACTTTATAAGAGGTACCTAATAAGGTTTTTAAATTGTTATTTTACACTATGTATAATATTTAATTATTTGCAATTTCATTCGTTGAAACCACAAATGCTCTTGTACAAGGGGTGATCAAATGAAAAGGTACGAAACGACACGGTGGGTACAAATATAGACTTTATTCAAAATATACACCATAGGCCTGAGCACAACAATCCCACTGATGAACAAGCCGCATGATTCCTTGTTCCCAGAATTCCTGTGGCTGTGACGAGACCCAGTCCTTCACAGTGTCCTTGAGTATGTCGTCCGAGTTGAAGCGCTTTCCTTTCAGGTGTTTCTTCAGTGGACCAAACACATGGAAATCGCAGGGTGACATGTCCGGACTGTAGGACGGATGGTCCAATGTCTCCCATTGGAACTTGTCCAGTTCCATTTGTGTGACTCTGGGAGACGTGTGGACGCGCGTTATCATGGAGCAGAACCACACCCTCCGTGAGCAGCCCCGGTCTTTTGTTCTTGATGGACCTGCGTAGGCGTCAGAGTGTCTCACAGTACACATCGGAGTTAATGCTTTTTCTGTGCTCGCATCACTTGGACGCCGCTTTTTATAAGAGCCTTTGCTCTCTCCTGCGCATGCGGGCACCCGCGCATGATCCGATCCCAGTCAGAGTCTCCAATGGCATCCCGAGATGTCTCGCTACATTCTCCCTTGGCGGAATATGCAAATATTTAACTGTTTCATTTTTATGTCGTTTCGTACCTTTTCATTTGATCACCTCTTGTATATCTTAAATTGGATTTCTAAGGTTCATAATTAACTGATATAAAACAAACATATATGGCCGACACATTCAAGTTAAAGTTTAAAATTAGTATTTTATAATTCAAATTTTTAAGAGACAACTTCTTAAGGTGCATTTTTGCTGAAGAGTCGATGAATCGTCGCACTCTGCTCCGTTTTGTTGAATCGTGTTTACTGGGCTCCAGTCGGCATTAATCTTGCTTAGGTCAGTGATGCCGTCTTAGCTTAGATTGGAAACCTTTCAGTCATGTGTGTGTTTTTTAAAGTAAAAATGATGGTACCTACGTATTATCGCAACAATCGACAACTCTATTAATAACTTGCCAAATTGGCAACCCCGTTTCCTATGTATCGTACGCGCTGAATTGACAACCAGCTGCTTCGTTTCATATAATGTTGTCAATTGGTTGCGATAATGTGCAAGTACCAAAATAATTTCATGCACATTTTTTCCTGTTAATTTTTTTTGATATTTAAATATTATGTTGTGTAGAACATTTCCACTCAACTTCAGCAAGAGAAAACTATTTTTTTAAAAAAAGATTTTTGTCTAGTAGTTCCGTAGAGGGACTGTGGATATTGTTTTATGGGTATTTCAAAAGGTTTTTTAAGATCAAAACTGCTTTGTATTTTGTAAATAACGTGAGTACAACAGCACGCTCTTCGTCAAGAACCAGAAGAATTAACGAATTATATAATAAAGGTGAGATTTTAATTTTTCTGTTGATTGTATTGTTTATGATCAATAATGTGTAAAAATGTTTAAAAAAGTTACTCAGTTTAGTTAATTAACTAAAAGAAATTCTTTTGAAATCCACAGAATTTATTAAAGATAAAGAATTTGTCTCAGATTTCTTTGCGACCACAGTTGCACAATGTAAAAATGAAGACGAGTTGCATAGATTACGCTTGCAACAACAAACAGAATGTATAAATTCAAAGTATTATGGTGTTGAAAGTATTCTTTCAATCAACTTCTCATATTAATGCTTAAAATATGAGAATCAATTAGTAAAGAATTTATACTACAAATTTTTTAATAATAATGTAATATTTAAAGAACACATTTAATTTTTATTCTAAATTACTTTTTGATTAATTATTAAACTGTCTATTAATCTACTCATCATAAAAAGTGCATTTCTTATGTTGTAACAAATTGTTTTTTTAATGGGTTTGTAATAATTAAAACCTCCATCAGTATCACCATATATACATTCAGCTAGTTGTAGCTGTCCACACAATGTTTTTTTTTTTTTTCCTTTTTTATTCAGTGGACATATGGTGCAATTTATTAATTAATATTAGATGTAATACTGACTAATGATATTGATGAGTAATCAAATTTAAAGTTTTTTTAATACTTTGTGACTTAATTGTTCATGGGCTTAATTTAGTGATTTCAGTTTTATTGGAAATGAAATAGCTATTTTATACATTTTTCTTTTTAACAAGTTAACATTTTGGGTCCACATAAATTATCATTTTGTTCAATTTTTATTTCATTAAGGCTCTTGGGGAAAGGGGGGGGGGGTAAAAACAATTTTCAAATATATATAATTATTTGATATGAAAATTAAATAATTCGGATCTTTTACGTATTATTTATAAAGGAATGAGGTTTCAAAAAGTACAAAATGTTTAAAATATAATCATAATTGTAAAGATTATAAGCATGTTTTAAATTAATAAACATTTCTGTAATAAATATTAAGTAAATTTTATGTTGCACACAATATTTTATAAAATAGTAGCCTATCATTTTAGAAAATATGATGTGCAACATATAAAACTTAATATTTCTTACTGAAATGTTTCCTATTTTCATATGCATATAATTTTGTAAATTATGATTATATTTTAAGCATTTTACACTTCTTTGAAGCCTCATTCCTTTATATATAATATGTAAAATATTCAAATTATTTAGTTTAAATTTCAAAGAATTATCTATTTGAAAATTGTTTATATCCTTAATGTCAAGGAAGCGAATTGAAGAGTGAACTGCTTGTCTAAATAACATCTGTTTCAGTGTTAGTAAAATCGTATGTGTATATATATAATTTCAGCATCTGTTTATGCCACCTGATAGATGTTGTCAAATCGAGGCCCACAAAATTTGTTATGGCAAGGGGGTAGTTTCACACCTGTCATTAGCTGTAGCTTTGAGTACCGTGCAGACGACAATACGTTTTGGCTTGGTTACACCACAATTTTGTGGGTGAACAAAAATCCTTAAGGAGCTGTGGTCAGGGGCCTACCATGTTTTCCCCCCCTTCCACCAACCTCACAAAGGGACTTGCGACTCCACGAATATTTAGTGCCCCCATGCTTCGAAGTCATTATAAATTTACAAACAAATACCTTCTCCGGAATTCGAATCTAAGTCCTACGACACAGCAATCCGCGTCACTATACTGGATGGGCAGCATAACGCATCTATTTTAGCAAAGCAGAAAAGAGCTAAGATAGCAAAACTCACCTTTTTTTTTTGCACTACAGTCTGAATTAAAGAAGTTATTATTGTGAGCTTAAATCTAATAAGTTGAAGAAAATGCTTTTATTGAAAAAGTTTGTATTTACTGGAGTGAAAATATTATTAGGGATTATTCAGTAATAAGTTTTGTTTTAGAAGTTATTCAGTTATAAGCTAGAGGAGAGGCTGTTAATATAAATGTGGATTTTGATATTGTGATGAACTTGCCTAGCCAACAGAGACACTGATAGTGGAATATTCTGCCTGAATGCATTATAGTTATCAGTCTTTAAAAGGTAGGATTTAAGAATAGAGACACCTGATAGAAAATACATATTGTTCGCTTAGTATTAAATTAAAAACGAAGTTGGTATTATTTTTGGGCTGCTTCCTGATGAGGCTTGAAAGAGACAATGCTGTAATTTTCTGTGAAGGTTTGTAAAAGGAGTTCAATGTCAAGTGAGAAAATAGGGTTTAAGCAAAAATTTTACACAGTGGGTAAAAAAATAGTCTTGTTGATAGCTTTTAAAAAAAAATTTGATTAGTGAAGGATGGGTCAGTACATTTGACACTCTCAACCATAATTACTCGGCAACTGTTGCCGCGCTGATTTCTTTCACAATATTTTTTGGTTAATCTTTCAGTGTAATCTTTTGTAATTACTCATCAGAAATATTTATACAAATTTTAAATTATTCTAGCTATATATATATTGAACCCTGAATGGTCTAAGAGTTGCATATTTGTTTGTTCAGTAAGAGTTATAAAGTAATGACTAATATAAAACATTTTGTATACATTTACAGTAACAAAATATATTCTTAGATTCAATTTTTAATATTTAGTTACATAGTTCAATTTAAAATTTATTACCCTCCAGGCCATGGTGCACTACTTAACGTTGATGCAATGTTAACTGCAACTTTTGTTCTTGCAAAAGTGCAATAAATAAATTTCTCAGTGTCATTCTTTTCTTTTTAATTCCTTTAATTTCTGCCACGTTTTCAGGGGAAGGAAAATCTCCAAAATTCTTGTGGTATAATCATTTAGATCACAATAGCAAAAGGTTAGTATTTTGTGTTTTTCTTTATCTCTAAACTATTTTACACTCTGTGTACAAAAAAAAAATCTAATTTTAAATATATTACACCAAAATTACATAGATCATAAAATCCTATTTTTGCGTCGTATTCTGATGTAACACAAAGGCTATAGGCGACAAAACTCGTTATTTTGAATTGTGATGTAGTAACGAGAAAGATAACTAAGCATGCACCACCCTCTCCAAATTTTTACACCAAGCCAAAGGAAGGACTTTGAACTTTGATAGATTTAACATGAATCCCCTTTGCACGTTTTGTCTTCTGTGGCAGTACTGGGATTGACTTAACAGCTTCAGCTACGAGTTCGCGATTATGACCACTCGGTTACCTAGGCCACAATTTCTGCAGAACATTTTCGAACGTAAATCCTACATGAAAAATCAAATACCAAAACGATTATCGGACAGCGTGGCTTACACATCCACAAAAATCATCTACAGTATCATATGCAATTATAAATTTCATTTTAAACTGAATTTTGGTTTGTCATTTGTGTAAAGTAGAAAGATGGCATACATTAGTAAAAACTCAATGTGTCTTTTTTTTTAAGTATTTGATGTGTTTGATATGGATATGATCTGTAGTGATTATGAATTTAATCCTAAGGATTACGTATATACCATTTCTTTTAAAATTTTAATAAATATATCTGATTGAAATTGTACATGCATTAAGTATGGACAAAAATGTTTTACATAAACCATATTAATAACTGAATTTATTTAAAAATTAGACCATATCAATCAAAGAATTTTTTTAAACATTACTAAGTGTTTTTAAGACATTTTATTGAATAACATCTTAAAATATGTATCGATTTGTTCTTAATTGCTTTAAAAATTTTCCTTATGGATGTGAAAATTTTGATATAAATTTATATCTTTCAAAATGTATTAAAATATCCTGTTATAGAGACTATGTCCCTATTTTCTTTTTTTCAAACAAAATAATCTTCATATCCACATTAAAATACATAGTTTACATTTTCAATTTAAAAATTATATGGGTTTTTATGAGGATTTTTGTTTGAGGTAGTTCAGAATAATGTAAAATATTTATATTGAATAGTTTTAATGCATTGGCACAAATTTTTCAAAATAAGGCCTATTGTGTATACACTTTTTTAAAAATTTCGAGTTCTAAAAGTGAAGCCTTCGAATTATTATTTATTCCTTATTAATGTAGTAGTTTCTGTACATCATAGTGCAATTTAAATACTTGATATTTTAGATAAGTATTTAAAAAAATTCAGTGTCTGGTGAAAATTTGTTTGCATAAGTTTGGTACACAAAATTATGGATTTTATAAGAGTATTGGAGTATTGTAGTCTTTTATTGTTACTTATCCTAAAAAAGATATGACGTACGTCAGATCAACCCCAAAAGGTTGTTGACCGCCAAAAAACCTATAATAATAGTGTTCTGACGTCAAGTCCCCCCACCCCTTCTTGCATCGCAGAATGTGATCCGGGGAAGCTGGATGGACACATTTTTTTACAAGGAGGGGTGGACTTTTTTTGCCACTATCAAAGAGAAATTAGAGGTGACTTACTTGTTAATATAACTAGAGCAGTCTCGAAGTCACAGTTACATTTGATTTCCTGCTAAGAACCAGTGGGTGGTCCTGTGTACCATTGATTGCATAGGTGAAATACGCCACATTAAATTGAGTTCGTACAATTCTTGATAAGTAAGCGAAGTGCCAGTAGCCGTTGCATTCTCATTAAACCCTCTTTGGCCAGTATCAGCGACCTCATTACCATAAATTTTAACATATAATGGATCCATTGGAGTTTGACGTTGTGGGTCTGAGTGATCTTCCTCAGTTAGAGTAGAATAAATACGCTGGTTTCATCGCATGCGGAAGACTAGCCACGAAGACGTAGTGCACTGCAGCTGTCCGATAAAGTCCTTAGTTTCTTAAAATCACAATCAAGATGGTAGCATTAAGCCCCTACATTAATCGCTATTAACTCCTGTAGGCAGAACAAGTGTCAGGGTCGCGTTGCTTTGTTGTCTCGGGGGGGGGGGGCCTAATAAAAATACCGCTGCCGGTACGATTTTCCGTACGCGCGATAACCGTTAGTAAAGACTTGCACTGCATCTTAAATAATACCACTAATAATTTCCAGAGCCAGCTGTCTAAGAGAATCTTAATGGTGAATTTGCTTGTTTGCTGTAAATTTCAGATCAAAGATGAAGAAAACTCACTAGTCCCACTGAGGAATCAATACGAGATCTTAGAGGTGCAACCTCCCGAGAGATCAGGTTCTGAGTTTTTACAAAGCAAAAAGGCTGTATTTCTGGTCTTTGATTGTTGTGCTAAGTGTTCAGGTTCAAGGAAGTACGATGTTTGGTGCCGTAGCCATACATTTTATTTGAATTACTTAAATAAATTGGCTCTTCTAATGTGCAAAGGCAGTAAGTTGGTCTCGAAGAAGGCTATACCAGAAGAGTAACTATTTCCGAGTCCGAGAATAATTCGAGTGGCATTCAGTTATATACGTTCTAATTTCTTGATTAGTTTCAGACGCGCAGGAATAAAATGGCTAGCCATTTTCTAAAATATGTCTTATCAGCGAAATAAATATGCTTCTAAGAGTGTCTGCATCAGAGCTCCTTAACTCTGCCAGCTTGAAATTTGAGGTTGTTTAACTTGCCTTAAAAACTAAATGGTCTGTTGCTGTTGAATTCTGGATCAAGAAGGGAGCTTAGGTATCAGATGTTTTTAATGTGTGGGGCTGGGCCTCGAAGTACACATTTGGTTTGTTGTTTTATAGATATTTATTAGTAGTAAAAGTGTCACTATTGATTTACCTGAATTGAAAGCCAATTTGTGTTCTGTTCCAAACTCGGAATACAACCAAAGTGCTGTTAACACATTCGCTGCCAGTAAAGTTGATATATCTATCCTCAGAAACCGAATTACAATGTTGTGTTTTAATGGTTAAAAACATTCCTTATATTTTAGTAGTATAAATGGAAAAAACTTTTATTTTCATGTTTTACTCTTTTCTATTAATTCGGCTTCAGTCAATTTTTTCTTTTCTTATCTTAGACTGTGAAGGCCATACGAAACTTGACGTGTCCGCCATTTTAAAAACGGATGTAAAAAAATTTAAAAACGAAGCACATAAGAAATATAAATTATAACATGCCGGTATACGAGGTAGTACCGTGCTGAAGGGTCAGTCGCAGCGAACGTGTTGAGGATCGTTTCGATGTTACTCATTTCTGTGCTTGAATTCCGTTGATCAATATCGTCAGCAATATCTACAAATTTTAGTTTCCTTTTCTCTACACCGCCCCAAAACAGGGAGAATAGAGTAGGGCTAAAGACATCCCCGAGGAACGGCCTGTCCCTTTTTAACCCTCTCAACTGCGTAGTGCTGCATGTGCTTTACCCGTGGAAATCGCGGGATGCTCAGCGAGAGTCTTAAAAGGGTCTTGTTAAATTTAACTAATGGATTTGTGGTGCTGAAAGTTAGTTGACCAAACCAAGGCAGAGCTCCTAATATTGTAATTATCGTGTAATTTAACGCTAAGTTTGTCCTTCCAAACAACCAACCTTAAGGAAGAGAAAGGGAAAACCTTCTGTTGGTCGAAAGGACTAGAACCCCTGGGTGAAGTACAAGGTAAAAGAGGTCTTATATTAAGTCTAGTTGCTGAGTGAGCAGTACGGTATGGAAGCAGGACTTCACGTCACGATTCACATATCGTCATTCAAGTATTTTGTGATCTTAAACACTAAATAAATGTGGTTTTATTTCAGCATGGTAGAAACTTGAAGGACTGATTCCGTGGCATCTTTCTCCCCTCTCATCAAAAGTCGTCCTTGGATTTTTTTAATTGTTGCCTGTAGTAATTTATTCTAAAAAGATTTTTTTTAAAAAAAATTTGAAATCAAAGCAATGCAAATCAAGTCACTTCGAAAAGTTCTCAGTGTGGAATCAATCATTTCGGGGGGGGGGGTAGATTCATACACAGACAAGTTAAAAAGGTTAATGAATATTTTTTAATTATTTACGATGTTCAAACTGATTTATAAAGTTTGGCGAATAGACTAATAGTTGAAGTGTCTTTCTCATTATCTGATTTTATGAAATCGTCGCGATAGTGCGTTATGTCGCTGTAGTGCGGTGTTTAATTTTTGCATATTTTGTTGAACCAACTTGTGCTCACGAATTATAGTGCACATTCGACGTCATATTCTTTCATTAAGGTTTTGTATAGCTTCAACACTTATTGTCGATATTTGCTGCAGTTTTTCACCGAGACACTGAAATGGCGACGGAACAGACGAACCACTTTATTACTAGTGTTCTAGTACATCTCATAAACTTGTGGCCCACAAGTTCCGAGTCCTGGTCTTATTTATACCCGAATAAATGGGATAATGCAGTGAGATCTGACGCTGTTCAAAGTTTGTTGGCTTGGCGAGGAAATTAATAGAGGGGTGCCAGTTTATGTGTGGTCCTCGTTACTTAACCCATCCATAGTCTTGGTGTTCCTTTACAGTACAACATTTATGACATTAAAATCAAACCATTATGCACTAAAAAGGGTGGGAGGAGAGGAAGGCTTTGTGATTAATTTTAACTTCGGATACCAAGGCTGATGCATGTGGGTCAAATCTTGATTCATTTTACCACATGACAAAGAATTCACTTGACTCAATTTTAATGCACTTTGATTAATAGCCAAAACAAGCGGTTTTCATTTTTACAAGCTTTTATTTAACTTGTAATGTAATATGTTCGGGTGGAATCTTGCAACTCACAATTTTGAAGATATCTTCAACCAATCGAGCTTAAATTTTGTATACACGTTTAGTTTGAATGACAATGCATGTTTTGACCATTTATATTCCGATATTGCAATTAGTTAAAAAAGGTATTAATTAAAACCCTAAAAACGCATAATTGTGTTACCCCTGTGGGTTGCAAGGACGTCTTAAGACTTCTTGAGGCCCTGTGGCCTTTCACAAATGTAAACCCCACCTATGATCCTTAAAAGTAGATAGTATACAGCACACGATGTCAAAAACTCGTATAAACAATAACCCGAAACAAATAACTGTGCATGACTTGCAATCACACGAGCCCGCTCTATCTACAAGTGCCTTTTGACTGAATTAAAAATGATGGTGTATAGTGGTAGGCCTAGGCCAATACATGGACGATGGTCATCACATGTAGCGAATTGACATATTCCCAGTTAGTCGGAGAATGCAACCGGGAAGAACGTTTGACCGTTGAAATTATTCGAATCAAGACCTCACTAAGGCATGGTTGAACACGAGATGAGGCCCACCTTTTGGTCGAGGGCCAGGGCCCATGCCTTAAGACGTCCCTGGTGGGTTGTTTATTCCACTGTGCTCGGTGACGAAATTAACCGGCAAACGATCTTGCAATAATGATGTGTTGACTGAGAAACCTGTCCAGCAATAAGTTAAAAGGAAAAAATTTTTTTAAAAACAAGCTTTTATTTAGATGCGGTTAAAAGAATAAACAATTTTTTACTATCAACTAAAATGTCATAACACAATTTATATGATTTTCGCGAGTTTAACCTGTGTAGATAAACTAATTTTTAAAATTTTCGAACTAAGTAAATACGTGTACTTAAATCTCGCTACAAGAATATCATGCAAATTGTGTAATGACGTTATAAATTGATAGTAAAAGCTTATTTCATTCTTTTTCGTGTATTTCAAAATTTTTTTATTTTTAATTAATTAGAGGTTTTCATCACATCTTTCGCATTGTAATACTTCTACTTTCATTGTTTAACATTGCCGTATGTTTTACAGATGATTTTGCTGCAATATTCACCAACCGCTTAAAAGATTTGTTTTCATTGCCTTAATCTCGGAAAGATTTTTTTTTTAACTAATTAAAAGATTTTGGGTTCCGATTCAATTTTTTACGACTGTATATATACAAATGTTTTGACTACATTTCTGTTCTAAATTATGTTTTTTAGCTTTGTATGCTTAAAGAAAATGTTACGCTGCATAAAATGCAAAGACTTGTATCATTTTAAAGAGAATTTAATGTAAATTCAATACAAAAAATCTCAAATATTTGCAACAAAAAAAGTTATGCTGTAATAACTATAGATATACATTAGATACTGATGATAGCAGTGGGTTACCAGGGCTTTTTTTAGTGCGGAGGCCTTTTTTTTTTTATTACAGCTTCACATCGATGGTTCATTGAGCTGAAAGTAGTTTTAGTCCTTAGTTATAATGCTAGTAATCAATTATAACCTCAATTAGCTCTTGTAACTCATTCGGACAAGAGTTTTCAAGCGGTGCCACAAGTTTTCGATAGGATTGAGGTCAGAACTGTTTCCTGTCCAGAGCAACAATGATATTTAGCTGAGAAGCAATGACATCAAATACAAGCGTAAACTTGACGCCTAGAAAGATGTGTGACGAGAAAGTGGACTTTCTTATGTTAAAACTAGGGTTTATTTCCATGGAAATCACGAGGTTTTTTTCCTTTCATTTCCTAGGAATCGCAAAGCTTCAGATTTAGCATTAGACAAAGCATTAGATTTAAAATTTGAAACCTGTGTAGGAACAGATGCTTTGCTTCATATCACTTATGCAGAAAAAAATTCTATAACTAACATAAATGAAACTATGAAAAAGATTAGAAATCTAAAATTATTCAGAAAATCACTTCTCAAAAGGGATATTTTACAAAAATGTGTTTAAGAGTTTGGCTGTGAAAAGATGGTTTGTTTGGATACCAAAACACGCTGTAATAGTTTGTTGGCAATGCTTGAAAGATTTTTAGAAATACAGACTGCAATTTTAAAGCATTAATCGACATTAAAGAACAAATGATAGCCAATGTAGAAACTGACTACAATTGTAGCAGGCTTAATCTCCTGAATTCTGACATTCAATGTCTCTGCTCCTTGCCACACAGTAAAGTAATTGAAAGACTAGTGTCGTTCTAAGATCATGGACTTGTTCTGTCCAGGAAATAGTTCTGACCTCAATCCTACCGAAACCTGTAACACTTTTTAAAACTCGTCCGAATGAGGTACCCATGAAATAAAAAAAAAGAACTAATACTTACTGGCATCATGTAATAATGAAGAAAGAGTCTAAAGCTACTTTCAGCTCAATGAAACATCGATGTGAAGCTGTATTAAGAAAAAAATAAAGGCTACCACACTAAGCCCTGATAACTCACTGCTATTATCAGTATCTAGTATGCGTCGATAGTTATTGCAGCATAACTTTTTTTGCGTTGCAAATATTTTAATTGAATGTAGTATTAAATTCTCTTTAAAATAATATAAAAGTCTTTGCATTTTGTGCAACGCAACATTTCCTATAAGCAAACAAACTTAGAAAGCATAACAATTTTAAAATGTGTCCACAACTTTAGTCACCTCTAATTAAATCCATATTCATAAAATATATGCATTGTTTCCGAGAACACAATATTTTTTATACTTTTTAAACACTTTTCAGAAATAATGGCAAAATCCGCTTGGACGAGAGTGCGATGCATACCATTCTCGCTTGCAGCAACAACTTGGCGAGATGGAAAACTTTACACTTGGTAATCGTGCACCAGTTAATATCTAATTAATTCGCTCGAAGCTCTTGTCAAATACTTCTCACCACTACTGTTAGCTAGCTCGGTCGACTAACGACCGTCGATGTTTCAAAATTAGTTGTTTTAATACAAGTTATGTTTTAAGTAAATGCACGTCTATAAGTCATTTACATGAACAACTGTAACGGGATCTATCCGCACCTTTTATTAATTCTCTTGTGAAAAATATTTCTTAATTGATGGGATCTAGAGCCCACACTACAACCGAGCTCTTCTGTGAAGCGACGTCAATGGGTACCCAAATTGATGGTTGTCTGTGGTATAGATGACTTTCATGCAGCCGTTTGCAAACAGTTTATCGGTATATCGTTGTTGTTTCTAATGTCACCTAATGTCGACTGTTTCAGATCCAGGCCCACGAAATTCATCCTAGTAAGGGGCTAGATGTACGCCTGTGATTAGCCCTAGCTTTCAGCACCTTACAGATGACAGCACGATGTTGCTTTGTTCTACCCCAATTTTGAGGGAGAACATGCTGGCAATGTTCAGGAAGGCCTCCCACCTCTCTTTCCCCTTCCCCCAACTTCACGAGAGTACTTGCGGCTCGACAGCTATTTAGAGCACCCCCATGCTGCAAAAGCACTATACAGTTTCACACATCCATGCCTTCTCCGGGATTCGAACAGAGGACCTACGGCACAGCAGACAGCGTCGCTAATCACCATACTAGATAGGCGACCTCGATATATCACTTTCTGATGACGTCGCAATGCTCCGAGAAGGTTCGCGGGTTGAATTAATCCAAAAATATCAGCTTGAGGACACAGAAATTGCATCGTGGGTGGTTGTAATTCTTGGACGTCCATTACCACGTCTTCCTGGCACTGTTCATTTTGATAGCGATTCCACAAACGGCTGTTGATCGAACGGTTGACATTTAAGGCTCGTGCATTCTCTGACGGTCATTCATCCGAATGGAATTGCATACCAACTATATTTTCACTGTAATATCGTTTACGGCTCATTTTCAGAAATTTAGAACGAAGAAATGAGCCTCAAAACGTAATATTCAAGGTAGCGAAAAAAATGACAACTGCTGGAAAAAACCTGTTTTTGGATTATAGTGTGGTTATGCAAATTTTTACTCCGGAGTAGTTACTGCATTTCACTGTAAGAAAACATATTTAGGTTTAGTTATGTGTAACCTCCATGTTATGCCAATTTCACTGTTTGTTACTTATCTTTTGAGACCGTGTACTTTGCATCACAGCATGTCAACAGAGGAACAACCTCATCATTCGAAATCTGCATTCGGAGTTGTTTCTTTTTTTCAATCCGCAAAAGCAAAAAGGCGTATAACGAAGTATGAAAAATAGGCGCGAGTGTTCTCCGATTAATAATGTGCTAGATCCATCTCAACCCAAATGCTAGAAGTTACATAGATTTTTTCAATCGATTTCTTTTGATTGGTACTAGTCGATAATTGAATCATTTTTTAAATGCGAATGTCTCTTCCGCAACCAAGTGGAGCAACTTAACACATACTTCTTACAGTAATGATCAATTACAAATGCTTCAGCACTATTAAAAAAAGGCTAAACTGTAGAAGCATCATGTAAAATCAGGGGCTTATATATTGGCATGCTTTTTTGCACTACTTTTTTTTTCTTTGCCAGATTGTGTGCTGTTAATGATTTCAGTTTTGCTTTCAGACTAATGCTGCTTTTTTGCTTCATTTTCAGACTAATGGGGACAGTGATGACCAAAATTATGGACACTTTTGAAAATTATGTTTTTTTAAGTTTGTATGCTTATAGAAAATGTTACCTTGCACAAAATGCAAAATCTGTTACATTAGTTTACAGATAATTTAATACTGATTTAAATTCAAAAAACAAAATTAAAATATTTGCAAATCAAAAAAGTTATGCTGCAATAACTATCGATATACATAGCTCACTGATTACATCAGTATGTATGTCCTGGGCAGGACAACAATGAGATATTTAGTCAAGAAACAATGACATCAAACAAAGGAGTGGATTGTACAATTGGAAAGCGATATGACGAGAAAGGGGTATTTTCTATGTTAAAATTGCAAGACAGGTAGGTGGTTCAGTGACTACATCTGGAAACTAAAAGTTTGGTTTAAGATATCAGGAGACAAATCTAATAAAAAACAAAGCAGGAAAGGGCTGAAAAAGTGCGCCACTTCTGTTCATGACAGAAGAACAAAAATACTATATCCCCAAGATAAATGAATGCCATCAATGGTCATCAGAAGTTATCTGGTTAATGCTGGTGTTTCTGTCAGTTCAAAAACAATCAGATGTTGGACTAAGGTAGAATTCCACGAAGAAAGGCCTTATCTCAATTTACAGCAGCATTAAAAAAAGACTACAGTCGTCAACGGAACACATTAAATGAACAAATGATTAGTGGTCACAAGTTTTATCGAAGGTTGAAACAAGATATCGTTATTCGGTAGAGTGATGGCCGAAAATATGTCAGACGTAAAAGAGGAGAGATGTTTCATTCTGACGGCATGCAACTCGGAAGTAACCACATAGTTTTATGACTTGGTCATGCATATCAGCAGATGGTATCGGTCGCTTTCATATCTTCTATGGAACACGGAATGCCAGAAAATACGTTGACACCATTCTAGAACCCTAACTTCTATCTTCCATCAGGGATCTATTTACCAACAATGCTTCATTTATTTTTCAGCAAGATTGTGCTCTTTGCCACACAATAAAGTAATCGAAAGACTGGTGTTCTAAGATCATGGGGTTGTTGTCCTGGGCAATAAACAGTCCTGACCTTAATCCTATCGAAAACTCGTGGCACCGTTTGAAAACTTGTCCTCAAAGCTTGTCCTACCCATCAAATAAAAAAGAATTGAATTGAAGTTATGATTGTTTCCTGGAATCATGTAATAACGGAGGACGAGTCTAAAACTACTTTAAGCTCAATGAAAAATCGATGTGAAGCTGTAATCTGTACTAATAAAAGAAAGAGTTAGTGTGTTTCAGCGAAATTAAACAACCCAGAAGTATGAAACTTGGCATGTAGAAGCGAAAGGTCGTTATGCTATTAACCTCGAAGAGTTTTTTTTCGAAATTTGCTTTAGATTTTTTTTTTAAATTTAATTTTTACGCGATTTTTCAGCTATAGGGAGGTATGACGTCATCAGCCGTGTCAAGTCTTACCTTTGTGAAAATTAATGCTTCAAGCAGTTTGAGGGGGGGGGGGATTTTAGCACATTTTACTGAAAATATATTTATTTAAGGTTGTATTTATTTGTTTTTTTAACTGTTTGTGGTGGAATTACATTTATTTTTCGAAAAAATAGTCCTAAAAAAATGTTTTTCTAAATTACATTTTTCCGATTGGCAAAACTAATTTGATAACAGTAGATTTTCGTATTTGATACCCAACGTTTCATATCTTTTTCGCTATTTTAAAAAAAGGGTTTTTTTTTTACAATTTTTTCAGACTAAATGGTCATTTTATACTGATGGAATGAGGCAATATGTATCATTGAAGTGATATTCAGGTGATGCCATTTAGTTCTAAACTTAACTTTGGCCCCGTAAACCTGTGTCATATGAACCTCAGATGGATTGTAACCGCCAACTTCAGTGGTCGATACTCAAGTTTATCTACCGTATTAAATTTGTGTACCTGTGTATAATTTTTGTAAAAATTATTTCTTTTGTGGTTTGTAATAATGCATGTTGATTGCACAATGGATCAACTGCCCATCTTGCAAGGCCTAAAGCTACTATTTTTATTGTTGTGACCACTTTTAAGGATATTTACTTTCCATAAAATTTTCTGTTTCACTTTATGCTCCTGATTAATCTGAGCTGTACTATGATTATCAAAAAAGCCTGATTAGACTCTTCAAACCTTTTTGCTGTATCTGAGAAATTTTTGCTTCCCCATGTTTATTAATCTGGTGTTACCCTTAGAGTCAATAATGCAAAAACATTTGTTCATATTTTGGTACAAAACAGTTGCAATGACCTTAGGTTTGCACGTTTTCTTTTCCTTATTCTTGCTAACCTGAATGTTGGTGGTATTATCAATCTACGGTTGTGCTTGGGGGCTACAATTCATTTCATGTTCATATCACTACAACAGAAGGTAGTCGGGCCCACACACACAAAGTAAGAAAAGCTGTTAACTAAATCATTGCCTGAATATCTACGTCTTGCCTACTTCCCATCAAAATCAGACCTTTGCTTTTGTATTTAAGGTTGCTTTTCGGTTTGAATTAATGTTATTTCTACTTTATGCGAGGTTACTTTATATATATTTACGTTTATTTTATTCATGTTTAAATTTTTTATATTTTAAGATTTTCTGGCAAAATTAAGGCTTAATTTTCTTTTGTTTTCAATAACCTTTTAATTGAAATTAATTCTATATTTTCTATTTTAGTGTCTCACATATACACATATTGCAAGTTGGCGATTGTTGCAATAATACGATAGTACCTTTTCTTTTTGTTATAAGCTAGATTCTGGTACTATTTTGCAACATCGATGAAACATGGAATTTGCCGATAAAGGTGAAAAGCAATAACCTTTTTTGGTACTTACGTATTATTGCAAAAATTGCCAACTTAATTAATAACTCGCCAAATTGGCAACCATAGGCTTCATTTCATGTATTGTCGCCAATAGGTTGCGTTAATATGTAGGTACCATAGAAAATGACAATTCAAACTAATTGGGATTATCAGATTGCCAATATCGTGATTTAAGTTAGAATTTATGATACTTCATATAAACGTTGTCACAGCCAAATTGGCGCCATGCTAATCACTCGATATCAAAACAACAGATTATGTGTTTT
This sequence comes from Trichonephila clavata, assembly GCA_019973975.1. Taxonomy (NCBI): domain Eukaryota; kingdom Metazoa; phylum Arthropoda; class Arachnida; order Araneae; family Nephilidae; genus Trichonephila; species Trichonephila clavata. The sequence goes on along the minus strand of BMAO01036484.1, from coordinate 40,902 downwards.
TATATGAAAAAAAATCAGATTTTGTTGAGATATTGCGTGATTTGTGTGCGTAGTGCCAGTTTGGCTGTAGTGATGCTAATACATAGGAACACGAAGGCTAATACGAATTTTTATTTACATATGAGATTTTCTGACATTTTTTTTTGTTGTTGTTCTGAGCTGTTTATGGTAGTTTCTTCAAAATTAGACCTTTATTTTTTATGTTTAAGGTTGCTTCTTGGGTTAAATTAATCTCATAATTTCTACTATATGTAAGGTTGCTTCATATATATTTGTTTATTTTCTTTCTGTTTCAATTTTCCATGTTTAAGACTTTCTGTGAGTGTTTTGTTTGTTCAGAGCTGTAGTTATAGTAATTTCATCGAAATTAGGGCTTAATTTTTCTCTTTTAGATATTTTAATTTAAATTGTTGTAATTTCTATTTTAGTGACACAGTTTTATATTTGTTTATTTTCTAAACTTTAAATTTCTTGCTTATTGTTGTAGTTTGCATTAATTATATGTGATACCGTGACTAAAAAAATAGTTTTTAAGCCAAAAAATGATTTGTGAATCTTTAGATTATAAGGTACTTGCGTGTTATGTCACCGCAGCAAAATTGGTGCCTCGCAAATCACTTTCATGTTAAAACAACGAAGATTCTAACATATTTTATATGCGAAAAACCAATCACACACTCGGTCAGATTTTGGCAGAAAATGGTGTGATTCATGAGGTGCCAATTTGTGTGCGGTGATATTATTATGCAAGTACTGATAATTGCTCATTCATCAACACAAATATCATTGGATTTTTAGACAATGGAATTACCTTCACTTCTTGCCTGCTTTTATTCTTATGTTCAAAAAAAATTTGTTACCAAGTTTTTTTCTGTTAAAAAAACTTTATTGCTTTTCTTTGTTCATCCGCAAATTCTAAATCTCGCTTATTATAATAATAAAATAGAAAATCGTAGCTAGCAGTGTAACAAAAAAAATAGTACTAATACTAATTGCTATAAACAGTTTGGTAATATTTGAAAAAACTACCTTCCATTTTTGTCAAACATGTTATTAAATAGATTTTGGCATATATTCTACATGCTTTCTTTATTTTTTGGCCTCATAGTTTTTATAACCGATAAGTACTCATCTTTTGATCTCATGGAAAGATAGTTAACTTTATTCATCAAGACGATCTTCACAGAAACTATTGATGTAATTGAATGCATAACAAAGTAATTTTCTTTTGCACTTTAAAATTCTGAGTTAATGCAATTTTTCTATTGTGTTGCATCATGGTTTAATTTTCCTTCTGACAGTCTGTTCTTCATGTTGATTTTTGAAGATTTTATACATGTGCATTGTATTTATTTGTAACATATGTATACAGGTCTATGACATTTTTTTTAATTGAAAGAAAAAGATTGTTTCTTTTTTTCCTTCATCAGCAAATACCATATTTTCATCATTACAGGAAAACACATCAGATGCTGATCAATATTGATCAGATTTTTTGTCACATGGCATATCATGCCTTAATTTTACTCCTGACAATCTTGAAATATATAAATTTGTTTGTTCCATTTGTGATCCAAAAATGTTTGTGGTAAAAAGATGCACTTGATACAATTTTCTCATATTTCTCTTTGGATTTCTTTAAAATTCAGTGTTATGCGATTTTTCTTCTCATGGCATCAAGGTTTAACTTTGCTTCTATGTTCCTCATTTAGTTTTATGAAGATCATATAATTTTTTTTTTTTGAAGATCATATATGATATATTTCAATGATCTCTAACTATTTATCATTGTATTTTCTCATTGTTTGTTCTTTGTGACTGAATAACAAATATTTTTAATCATAATATTGCAAATAAGTATTGCTTACAAATTTTTTATCAACGAGGTTTAGTATTCCTCTCATTAGGTTCATTTTTTTTACGTTGGTCTTTTTCTGTTTTAGGTGGGTTTTTTTTATTTTGGTTCATGGCTAATTTATTTTTTTTTACTATTGTATTAAATCTAAAATTTATATTAAATCTAATATAGATGTTGGATAGTATTACATCTATTCCTCATGTATTTTAATGCTACAGTGAATTTTTTCAATTTTAAATATTTAAGGTTTTCTGTTATGTTTGTGTGTGTGCGTGTTTTTTTTTTGTTGTTGTTGTTCAAACTGTTTATGGCAATTTTATCTAAATTAGGACTTACTCTTTCTGTTTTATAACCTTTTAATTTAAATTGATATAATTCCTATTTCAGTGTCATGGTTTTATTTTTAAAAGCTTTTATTTAACTTACAATGTATGTATGTATGTATGTAATTTGTTCGGGTGGAATCTTGCAACTCAATTTTGAAGCTGATATCTTCCTCCCATTGAGCTGAAATTTTGTATACACGTTTAGTTTGGATGACAATGCATGTTTTGACAATTTATATTCCGATATTGCAATTAATTAAAAAGATATTAATTAAAAACGTTAAACTAGTTTTGGGCGCCAACTTGGATATATCTGCATTGTTGTAATAATTTTATTGTTACAACAATGACAAAAGTTGGCGTCGAAAATCGGTTTTCAGCCAAACTGGAATTTCATAACGTTGCGCTATTGACAGTATTTATTAAATTTGTCTAAAAAATAATTACATTTCTACAACGTAAAAATAATCTAATTTCTACAACGTATGCAATTTTTTTACAAATTTCTATCTATTTTCTTGGATTTAAAATCAAAACAAAAAAGTAGAGCTATTTTTCAAGTAGATTGGTACATTGTATACCTTTCTCAACGCTGCCAAGTTAAACTGAGATGGAGTATTGAAGAAATTCTTTAAATAATTTATGTAACTTTAATCTATGAAACTCAGACAAAAAATAATTACAGAATCGGAAAGATCATTTTTTTATGTATCTTACCCATCAAAAGGAATCCGCTAGGAAAACAATAAGAGAAAAATATTATGCAATATATTTTCGATTAAAAAAATAATTTTATAATAAAATGAAGGAATTTTTTAAAGAAATTTTCTAATTTTAAGCCTACAAGTAATTTAAATATACCTCATTTTATCACCGGTAATCTAAACACACACTACGACATGTGTCCTTAAATTTAATTACAAATAGAATCTGTTAATTTTATTTGAATTTAATTATTGATTTTTTCAAAATCAAGTTTCTAAAGATGATCTGAGCAATTAAAAAAAATAGATTCTTACGTAGAAGATATTCAATGTGCAGCAAAAAATTATCATTATTTGATAAAACTTTCTTTTTTGATTACAAAATGCGTTTTGAGTCTTAAGCATTTTATTGATTAATACAAATATTTAAATGCCTTTTGAAGTTTTTTAATAAACAACTAAAATTTTCTTCTAATATTTTAGAGAAATATATCCCTTATCTTCAAAATATTTCAAATAAATAATATATTCTTTAAGTTTTTCAAAAATAGTCAAAATTTTAATTAAACATTTAATAACTTCGTCATTTATGAAGATAATCTCACTAAACCTTTTTTTTTCGTGTGTAGAACAATGTTACCCAAAATCTGCACGAAGATTGAAAAAATTGCTTAAAAATTACGGATTTAAAAAAATTGTGTTTTTAGTCTAATACCCTTTTGCGAGAATTAATTCTGCTAAACCAGGGATAGCGAACCAGCGTTCAATGAGTTGAAAAGGCTGAGAAACCTGTCCAGCGATAACTAAAAAGTAAAAAATAAATTAAATGTAAAAAAACTTTTTAAGGACAAGCTTTATTTAAACGCGCTAAAAAGAATAAAATAAACTTTTCCTTTAAAACTTTTTTTACTATCAACTTATAACGTCATTACACAATTTATATGATATAAAAGCTTGTCGCGAGATATACCTGTGTAGATAAACAAGTAAAATAAATAACTTGACCTGATTGATTTTGGTTTTTAAAAATTCAAACTAAATAAATATGAGTACTTAAATCTCGCGACAAGCTTTTATATCATATAAATTGTGTAATGACGTTATAAGTTGATAGTAAAAGTTTTAAAGGAAAAGTTTATTTTATTCTTTTTAGCGCGTTTAAATAAAAGCTTGTCCTTAAAAAAGTTTTTTTACATTTAATTTATTTTTTTAACACGCTTTTATAAGTTTCACTTGCATGTAACGGAATCTTGGAACTCGATTTTTACCCACTTTAAAAAGTCAGATTAATTCGAAATTTTGCACACTTGTCAAGGACCGATGACAATATAATAATTTCATAATTTTGTTCCATTGTCCTGATCAGGACATCTGGAATAACGATATCCTAATTTGGCGATTAATTTCATATACCACTTCCAGATTTGGCAATTTATTGCATATACCATTTTTAGATTAGGCGACTAATTCCATATGTCATTTCCAGATTTGGCGATTAATTCCAGATTTAGCGACTCAAAGATTAAGGTGCAACCCCCCAAAAAGAATACACTTGCGGTTAAAAGAAATAAAACAAACAAAATAGTGTTCTCTCTCTTTATGTGAGAAAGGGTAGGTTGTGTGCTTCAGCTATTTATTACCATAATATAAACAATTGTCTAGTTTTTCTGAAAATGGAAATAAAAGACTGGAGCATGTGAAAAAAATAATTTATGTTCTAACTGCAAATATTTTTTATTTTTATAAAGCAATATGTTTAGAAGTGATGATACGAATTAACATTATAGCAATACGTTTAAAAGGTGATAATATGATTGACACTTGATATTATCATGTTTTTATAAACTCGCTTTCTTGTATGTCTGCTTGGGTGGAATTTTGTAATTGGTTTTTAACTGACTTCCCGATAAGCTAGGTACTCAAAATTTGGACCATAGCTCAGAAGTGGATGACAATGTATGAAAATGTGGGGAAAAAACGAAAAAAGGAATTTTATACTTTTTAGTCCGTTATAAAAACATGGAACATGAAAATTTTTTGTATGTATAGAGAGGAATCTCTATGAAATATAACGATACGGGATTGATCCTATCCCTTTAACGGAGAGGATAAATACACTTCAGACCCATTAATTAATATCCATTGAAGAGCAAGACTAATTCCAGCAGCTACGTAATCCCCTCCCCTCCCGGCTCCAAATATCAAACTCAAGAATAAATTCAACAATAAATGATAGTTTGAAAAACTAAAAAAAAAACATGCTCTTACTGTGGATCGAACTAAAAAATGAAAAATAAATTACAGTTTTAAAAAAACACGCTTTTATAGTGAATTGAACTAAAAAGAAAATAAATAATTCTTAATATAAGAATAAAATGATGAACGAGAAAGTTAATGTCACTGGGGTAAAAGCGTGGGGTGCTTTACACTACATTTGTGCACTAACTCAGCAGTTCGGAATAGAATTAGTAAGAAATTATAACAATTAATATAGAGCACCCCATGCTTTTCCCCAGTGACATTAACTTTCTCGTTAATCATTTTATTCTTATATTAAGAATTATTTTTTTACTTTTTAGTTCAATTCACCATAAAAGCGTGTTTTTTAAAAACTGTAATTTATTTTTCATTTTTTAGTTCGATCCACAGTAATTATTATTGGACTGGCATGAGGAAATACAAGGGGTGATCAATTGAAAAGGTACGAAACGACATAAAAATGAAACAGTTAAATATTTGCATATTCCGCCAAGGGAGAATGTAGCGAGACATCTCGGGATGCCGTTGGAGACTCTGACTGGGATCGGATCATGCGCGGGTGCCCGCATGCGCAGGAGAGAGCAAAGGCTCTTATAAAAAGCGGCGTCCAAATGATGCGAGCACATAATTACTCGAGCACAGAAAAAGCATTAACTCCGATGTGTACTGTGAGACACTCCGACGCCTACGCAGGTCCATCAAGAACAAAAGACCGGGGCTGCTGACGGAGGATGTGGTTCTGCTCCATGATAACGCGCGTCCACACGTCTCCAGAGTCACACAAATGGAACTGGACAAGTTCCAATGGGAGACGTTGGACCATCCGTCCTACAGTCCGGACATGTCACCCTGCGATTTCCATGTGTTTGGTCCACTGAAGCTGAAAGGAAAGCGCTTCAACTCGGACGACGTACTCAAGGACACTGTGAAGGACTGGGTCTCGTCACAGCCACAGGAATTCTGGGAACAAGGAATCCTGCGGCTTGTTCATCAGTGGGATCGTTGTGCTCAGGCCTATGGTGTATATTTTGAATAAAGTCTATATTTGTACCCACCGTGTCGTTTCGTACCTTTTCATTTGATCAACCCTTGTATATATCTGTAAGCTATATATTAATAATTATATTTCCTGTTAAGCGTCTGACAAAGTTCATCATTCTTAAAAAAATACGAGTAAGTAATATGGAATTATTTGAATAAATATTTTAGTGCGAATCATTTTCATACTTTAAGGTTAATTCCTGTCGCTGTCAATATAAAATTTTTAATTGTGATTAAAAAAGATTTCTCGAATAAAAAAACTAACTAATTAAGTAAACGGGTATTTTTGATTTTCTTTAATATTTCTAATTTTTAAACATGCGCTTGATGGTGTCTCTTCGCTACCCTCGTATCGGGATCCAACTTTGGTAGCAATCAAGCCGCCAGCTTTTTGTTTTATATTGTTAAATTGAGCATTTGAAAAGATTGGAATTCAAAAACTCAGTTTCGTTTACTTGAATCTAAATTCACTTCTCACATACCAGCAAGTCTTATTATATTAGACTTCATCCAGAATAAACTTGCTATTCTTACGCTCAATTGTCAAAGTTTCAGGGCTCGTTGTGAATGAAATCTGAAGTTATATTTATATGTGTAAACTATATTTACTGAGCGTCGGACAAAGATCATCATTCTTAAAAAAAATACGAATAAGTAATCTATGGACATTATTGATCGTCAAACAAGTGGGCTGGGTATTGTTAGTCAATATATTGGGGACATATGGGCGGCAGAATGCTTATTTGAAAATGGACAAACAGTCATTTCGGTGGTCTCATACATTTCTCCGAATCAAACAGTTAAAAAAAAGTTTAAAGATTTCCTCCATTTTGTACTTTTACCGTATACAGAAGGTGGTTCTGCTCTTTTTTTTAAAAAAAACTCACTCGCTTCCCATGATTTTGAATGGTGATTTGAACATTAACTTCATTTTGCCAGAAGCTGAGCCACTCATAGCTTTTCTGAAAGATGAACTCAAGCTCGACATGAACACAAATCCAAATGTTTCGACAACTAACAGTGGTACTGTTATTGACGCTGTTTTTCAACGATTTTTAAAATAATTTGAAATCACAAGTATATGTGTCATATTTTAGTTTTCATAAATCTATTGTCTCCGCTCTTCCCCAAATTGAACAAATATAAATATTTTTGATAAAAAATTGCATTACTCCTTGTGTTAATTAAATAAAATTTTCATTAAAGATATATTTATTCGATAGAAAATTATTTCCAATCATACCCGAGGCATTTTTTCAGGATTAAAATCACTATTGAGTATTTACCACGATAACATGTCAGATGTTACACATCATATGTGACTACTGTAAGGCTCTTTTTTTTTCCTTTTTTTTTTGTGTGTGTGTCCGTTTGTTCACAAAAAACAAAAACATCTGTTAGAAAAACTATGGATGCGATTAAATGCTCAATTTTCCTTCTGAGAAATCTGTTCTTCATGCTGATTGTATGCACTTTTTACATATAAATCTTGCACGTTTTACATATCTATGCCATTTTCTGTCGTTGAAAATAAATAGTCATTCTTCCTAATAATAATTCTTCCTTCATCAGCATATTCAATATTTTCTTCAATGTAGAAAAATGTTGCTTAAAGAAAGAAAATGACACTAAATTCAAACTAACTGTTATTAATACGTTGGTAATATCATGAAGATAATGCTTCCTACTTAAGAGAAATCAGAATGTACCATGTTTTTTTGCATGTCACTGGTTCTTGCCTTACGGTTCTTGACCGGTAAGAACTCATCTTTGTTTTAAATGGGGGGGGGGATCAAATTTTTTTAACAAAAAGCTATTTGCTGAAACTATGATAAAGTGCACTTGAAACAATATTCTCATTTTCTTTTGAATTCCATTTTGACCAGATTTTTCGTCATGACTTATCTTTGCTTTTGACAATCTTGCAAACCAGAAAACTATAATTTTTAATCGAAAAAATGTTTGCACAGAAAAAAGATGAACCTTGAAAAGATTTTCTCATATTTCCCTCTGGATTGCTTTAAAATTTAGTGTTGAAATGATTTTATGTCTCATGCCATCCAGGTGTAACGTTGCTACTGATAATCTGTTCCTCACATAGTATCTTTGAGATCATATGCATATTTTATGTTATGCTGTCCATATATGATACATATATTTCAATTATCACCATAGTTATTAATCATTGTATTTACTCATTCTTTTGCTCTTTGCAATCAAATTATAATTTTTAATAGAAATATTGCAAAAAAGTATTGTTTCAAGATTTAGTTTTTTAGCAATATGGCTTATTATTTGTTTCATTCAGTACTGTTGTTGGTTCTGGACTATTTCAACGGAGATCTGTTTTAGGTAGATTTTGATTTTAGTTCATACTAATTAAAAAATTTTAGTATTGAATTACATCTAATACTCTATATTAGATGTATTACAGAGATGTTAGATAGTATTATATGAGGTATGAGTGCAATGCTGATTTAATTTTTTTCAGTTGATGGCTTCCTAATATTTCTTATTTATGATAGCATTTAGTGAATCAGTTTATCATTATTAATTTATTATTTCAGTTCATCTATGGCAGGTTTTTTCATCCATAGCAAAAACACACTACTGCTATCCCTTTTCTGTAATAATTCTTATTTATATTTGCATTCATTCATATCTATTTACATTCTAGCTTGTTAATTTTCTCTCTTACATTAAAATATTTGTTTTTGTTAAATTATTATTTACTTTGAGGTCAAATTGCAATTTGCTTAAAATTATTTCTATTGTAAACATTCATTTGAAAAAAAATATTTTAAATTTTTGGTTATACTACTTTTTTATACAGGGTTCTACGCTCCCTAAAAATATTATAATTCTATAATAGATGTAGTTATGTTTTTAAAACTTAACCAGTGCGTAGAACGGGGATTTCAGCTAGTAAAAAAAAATAAAGGCTACCCCACTAAGCACTGATAACTCACTGCTATCATCAGTATCTAATGTATACCGATAGTTATTGCAGCATAAGTTTTTTTGCTTTGCAAATATTTTAATTTTAGTTTTTTTGTATTAAATTCTCTTGAAAATGATACAAAAGACTTTTTATTTTGTGCTACACAACATTTTCTACAAGCATACAAACTTAAGAACATAATTTTAAAGTGTCTACAATTTTGGCCAACAGGTGTTATAGTTGAATTTCCCCTACAGACGTCATTCTACAGCGCAAACGGGTGAACGGAATGCAAAGAAATTTTGTATATGGACTATACACGGAATTTCGAAAAAAATATGCAGTTCCAAAATGTCTACCAGAGAGCGTCTGTTCGCGAAAAACGCGAAATTTAACATAAACGACCAAAACGGAATACCGAAACAATATTAACAATCCGGAACAAGAATGAAGAATAACGAAATGCTAAACAGAAAAAAGCTCTCAGTTGTGGGGGAGGGGGGGATGTTGAGATTTGCATGCTTGATAAGAAGAGGAAGCTTTATGCAAAACAGATTAAGGTTTGCAGATGTTATGTTTAAGTATGTTTCCGGCTGTACTAATGACGGTCTCTTTAGTTGAAAGTGCGTTACTGGTAAAGCTGTTTTACGAAGACAAGAGGAATGATGATGCAGTTCGTGAATTCTGTCGTAGAAAGAACCTACGGCGTGGACCAATGTCTATTAAAGGTATCCAGGCCATGATTAAAAGATTTGAAGAAGCGGGGAAATATGAGGAGTTCAACCTGGAAAAGGCTGTAAACGTGTCACGCCGGTAATTGTTGATGCTGTCAAGGCAATTGTTAACGCACACTCACAAAGTCTGGGGGCAGTAGCGCGCGTGCAGTTTCTTGACAGACAGGCTTTTCCTGCAGCACCGTCCGTAAAGTACTCAGAAACATAATGTACTACTTCCCATACAAGATCCGCCATACCCAGGAGGTGCTTGATAGGGACAAGTCACAAAGTGTCTCATTCGCAGTCAGTTTTCTCAACAGAATGACTGTTGATCTGTCAAGGCCTTGGAATATTCTGCAGAGCGAGGAGGCTTATTTCTACCTCAAATGGGATAGTCAACAAACAGAATACAAGCATTTGGGCTAAGGAAAATCTGTGGATCTATACTGAAATTCCCCTACGGTCTTAAAGGTCACTGTCTGGTGTGGATTCACAACAACATTCACTGGCCATTCTTGTTTGAGGAAATTGGTGAACGTGCGCCTGTCACATGTTCCGTTACGGGCCGTTGGTAGAATGACATGCTGCAGACATTTCTTGTGCCGCCATTAAAAGAAAGGTGGATCCTTAAATCGGTCGTTTTCAATCAGGATGGTGCGTCCCTACATATCCATGGGTCTGTGAAGGCGCTTTTGCTCCAACACTTCACAGAGAAACGTGTTATCAGTCACCGGATCTAACTCCGTGCGATTTCTTATTATGAAGCTATTTAAACAAGTGGTGTATCGGGGAGGCGTTGCGACGTTAAATGACTTTTAGAACTCCAGACCGCTTCATGTGCAAAGCCTCAACTGATCAGTTACGATCTGTTGTTGAACACACTGTCCATCGACTTGAAATTTTGCTGGTGAATGAGGGTGATCCCTTGGAGCACCTTTCCCTACATCTCGCCCTGAACACGAATAACAACTGCTCCTCTTGAACAATTTTGTCCTAATCTGTTCTGCACATGGAACTTTTTTTGTTTCTCCCTTAAGGTAACTGAGACGTGAAGGTGCTTTAAATTTTTTTTAACTTTTAAAAAATAGAGGGTACTTTTCTGCTTCTATAGATGCATTATTTATGAGAATTCGATCAAAAGAACGCTAGAAAATTGAATTTTAAAATTGTAAACAAATGTCATGTATCTGTGATTCAGGTTCACTTTCTTCAAAATCCGTAGTATATTCAATATATGTATTATAAAAAAACTAATTTTTCTATTCGGAGAATGTAATTTTTCTATATTATATGTTCAAATTTATTGAAAATTGCACATTTTTTAGCAAAAATTGCGGAAAAATTAAATAATTTCCTACAAAATTTTGAAGGAAAAAAATTTGTTTTTTGAAATGTTAATTATGACTAGTTTTGCATTTATAAATACTCGGTGCAGTTTTTAAATTATAAATCAAGTGGATGTAGTACAATGTAGATTTTGAGGATTATTCTAAATTAAATACACAGCTTGTAAAATAAACATTTCGTTTTTCCTAACTGCGTATTGTTAACATTTGAATGCTCATGAATAACTCTATATGTTTATTATACTCTTTTGGTCTTACATTAAAATAAATAAATATTCATATGTATGAATACAAAAACAGAGATTCTTTTGTTATAATTTTTTTTAAAAATTAGTTCCATTTAAATTAGACACCAAATTAGCTTCGTAAATTCATGAGACATTTTTTTTTGTGCGTTTTAATAACAATAAAAATATTTTGTATGGAATTTTGTACTATCCTGTAATGATGATGCTTAAAGTGAAGTAAAAATACTAAAACTTATAATAGACATAAAACTTTGGTATCTTAAATGGAAGATGTGAATCGTTGATAATACGTATTGATGAAGTAGGGATAGGGTAATTTAAAAGACTTTTAAAGAATCTAGAATTTTAAACATACAATTTAAATACTAAGAAATGATGCAAAATAATCCAATTAACAATAGTATGACTTTATATTGTATTTTAAAATATATTTTATAATTCATAGATAAAAATATCTTTATTTTCGATTTTCTCAAGACGCATTTTTTGGTAATTCCGGTACACTTTCCTCAAAATCTACTTTTACCTATGGTGCTGATATTTTGCATAATACAAGATTAACAAATTTTTAATAAAGTGAATGAATTCGTTTTCAAATAAGCATTCAGATATAGCACAATTTCTGCATAAAATTTAAAGGAAATTTGAATTGCAAAATTAGAATTTTTTGTAATTTTTATAAATTTACTAGCTGTACCCTGCCACGCGTTGCTATGGCTCAGTCTGGTTAAGAAGAAAGCACGTTTTCAGTATGTTTAAACATTTGCATAGGTGGTATGATTTTTTTTATTAAAAAAAATGTATAAATATATATACACCAAACTTTACTTAACCAATATCATTTGTAATTTGTTAACCAAATACTTGAAGTTATTACAACTTATTTTTGTTTTTGTGTTATGAACTTAAATTTATTGACATTGTATTTATAGTGGAAACCTCAAATTTGAAGATAAATTTTAAATGGCTCTACTCTGGATTCCTCGAGGGCAATGGGTTAGTTTTACAATGCTTATGAATATTTCTGTTAAATCAGAGATGTGTTCAAAAATGCACATTTCTCCAAACAAATATCATTTGGAATCATGAATTGTATTTCCTGATGTTATATAGGGAATGTTTTGATTCCACAGTATATCTGGCGAGCAAAGTTTTTAATGGCACTGGTGGTTCTCCAAGTTGAGACAGTTTAATTTTTCCAGTGGTGCAAAACATTCCTTTTGTTTCTCCCTTAAATTTCAGAGAATTGCAATAAAGATACACTTCAGTCATTGTGCTGATGAGAATATGCTGGCTCAACCTATAATGTTCCACTGGGTTGTACCGGAATGCAAGGTGACTCATTGTGTGATTGCTCACTCCAAAATCATGTTTGACGCTGATGTGCTGTTTCTGGTTGACAACTTTCAGCCACTCGCAACCTACTGTGTTCCTGTTGTTGAGAACAGAGCAGATCTGATGTTGCAAAACATGAATGTTGGGCTCGCAAATGTGAATCCTAAAGTCTGGCTGCCTGTTGCTCTACTGCACCCTCAGCATGTGCTTGTGCCATTCTTTGTCTGCTTTTCTCATTTTCTGATGGCTGTTCCTCCTAAATTTGATGTGAAATTACACTTGTTGCACTACTTTTGCCTTCTGAGTATGACGACCTAAGTTTGATTTCCTGAAAGGCATTATTTTTATGTAGTGAAGCTAACTGACTGCACTTAAAACGAAAAAAGTTTTAAAAAAAGGAAAAATCAGGAACAAAAAGAAAGGGAAAAATAAAAAAAATGCTAATGAAAAATTTAACTTCTATTTGTGCATCAATTAACACAGTTCAATTCCAACTCAAAGAGAGGTTGAAGATATTTTTATTCGAATACGCAAGAAAAATTCAAATATAAACACAGATTTTCACTGTAGAAATTTACAACAAAATATTGTGTGAAATTTATGTAGTGAAGCTAACTGACTGCACTTAAAAAAAAAAGTTCAAGCAAAAACATGTAAAATTTCAAAACATTAAAAAAAAGAAGGAAAAACCAGGAAGAAAAAGAAAGGGAGAAAATAAAAAAATGCTAATGAAATACTTCTGTTGTTGCTAATGCCACCTGACTGACGTAGTCAGATCGAGGCCCACGAAATTCATCATGGCATCGGGCTATATTGTACGCCTGTCGTTAGCCATAGCTTTGAGCACCATGCAGGTGACAGTACGTTTTGGCTCGGTTCCACCCCAATTTTGAGGGAAATACTTCTATTGTGCATCAATTAACATAGCTCAATTTCAAAGCAAAGAGAGGTTGAAGATATTTTTATTCGAATACCCAAGAAAAATTCAAATATAAACACAGATTTCGCAGTAAAAATCTACAACGAAATATAGTGTGAAATTTATGTAGTGAAGCTAACTGACTGCACTTAAAAAGAAAAATGTTAAAAAGCAAAAACATATAAAATTTCAAAACATTAAAAAAAAAAAAGGAAAAACCAGGAACAAAAAGAAAGGGAGAAAATAAAAAAAATGCTACTGAAATATTTAACTTCTATTGTGCGTCAATTAACATAGCTCAATTTCAACGCAAAGAGAGGTTGAAGATATTTTTATTCGAATACGCAAGAAAAATTCAAATATAAACACAGATTTCGCAGTAGAAATCTACAACAAAATATTGATAATGATAGAAGATTTTTGCAATTTACTATTCAATTAGCATAAGCAATTGTTATCAACAAATTTAAGAGCCTATCTTAAAAACAGTGGCTTATATCTGAACACTGACTGTTGTAAATTAAATATTAATTATATAGATGGTGCTGCAAGTCTCATGTGAGAGATGTTTAAGCGTTTGGCTTGTAGAGTCAGAGTATGTAATGTTCTTTGTGCTGTGTACTTGTCTTCTGTGTTGTCTGCAAAATAAACAAAATTCCAAAAGATGAACTGAATCATTGAATAGAGAATGAATGATGCATTGGAATTATAATAGTCTACCTGACCTGGGAATATAATAAACTAAGGAAATACAATACTGACTGCTTCACACATAGACAATTATTTGTTGTCAGGGTACTTAAATATTATTATCACTGTGCAGCCAAATTGCCGCCATGCAAATCACACCATTTTCCATCTAAATCTGATTTTTTTTCCCATGAAAAACGTTAGAATCTTTGTTGCTTAGATATTGAGGTGCAATACGCATGGCACCAATTTTGTTACAATGATGCTAATATATAAGTACCGTTGTGTGTTCCAAAGCAGCAGTCATCAATTGGTGAGAAATTTTTGATGGTCCACTGAAAAATTGAGATATTATTTACCCTTTTGTGAAGATTCAGTTTAAAGAAAGTTGAGCAACAAAAAACATATTATGGATTATACTTTAATAAAAAATTTTAGTTACCACTTTTAGCAAATTTCCTGAGTTTAGCAATTTTTTTCGGATTAGTATTAAGTTATTAAATATCTCATTAAGATGCTTATAAATTTTATTTTCCTATGTATGTACTATTTTCTACGTAGTGAAATCATACTTCCTGTTAATGTATGTACTTTTCTGTCAAATATTCTGTTATAATTATTATCATATGCACAAAACTGTTTGTATTCAAAATTTACACACTGGACTCCATCTGAGGTACCTAGCAATTTTTTTCAGATTTTACAACGAAATTTGAAAGGTAACCACAGTAAATTGGTGGCAAAACACTTCAGTCAGTTGATTGTCGGATTGTTATTGCTTTTCATGAAATTTATTTTCAGGTGTATGGAAACGTTAAATATAGCTTTAGTGGTCTGCCATATTTATAAAGTTATCATTGAGTGGTTCATGGAGTGCTGAAGGTTGGCAACTGCTGTCCTAGAGTAGGCACACCAGACGATTTTTGTATCTTCACAGACAATGAAGCATCACAAAATGTCTACCCATAGGCATTGTAAAATTAACCCTTAGACCTCAAGAAGAGCCATTTTAAATTTATTTTCAAACTTGGCACCACTCCACAATGTAAATAATTTTAGATTCATAACATAAGGACAAAAAAACCATAATAACTTGGAGTATTCTATTAACAAATTACAAATGAAATCTGTTTAGAAAAGTTTTGTTTATGTATATTCACACATATTTTTTTATAAAAAAAAAAGTCATACCTCAAATGCAGACAGTCAAAAATATTAGAAATGAGTGTTCTCTCTTTTCTTTCTTTTTAACTAGACTGAGCCACAGGAATGCGTGACTGGGTACAGCTACCTATAAGTAACTTAAATGTTAAAAAGCTATCGAAAACAAATTAAAGTTCAATATTTTGATGAAATCACCAAAAATAGTTCCAAACAAAGGTACTTGGGTACTATTGGAACTGTCAACTCCAATTTTCTATGTGTCGCACACTGTGAATTGGCAACCATGTGCTTCCTTTTATATAATGTTGCCAATACAGTTGCGATAATATGTAAATACCAAAACAAACAAAATATAAATCAGGTAATCTGAATTTTCCCATTTGTATTTCATAGTAACATCAAGTAAAATTTTGAAATCCCACAAAATAGATCCTTCGTGAATCTAATGTTACTGCCCCAACTTTTAGAAATTTCAACAATGTAGTGGAAAAATTCACAGCCAAGTGCAAAAATTTTATTATTGTGCAAAAACAGTCATGTAATAATTTTCCCTTTTTGAATCCATATTGCAGCATTTGGCAATGTCTTATGATTTTATGCAAATGGTTGACAAAAAAAAAAAAAATGTAAATACCAGAAAATAAAAATTATCTATTTATTTAATTTAGAATCACTGGAAAAAGATAAAATACTTGGAAGATTTCAATTGATACGCTACTTGTTTGTGGAGATATTTTGAAATCCCGCCAAAACAGATCCATTAGTGTACAGAATTAAAATTAGTATTTTGTACATGAAATATACACAAATTGTATATATGTATGTAATTGAATACTCAGTTGCAAATGTATAAATCCGGAACTTAAAAGTAAATTGAAAAATGAAATACAATACTAACATCAATTGACACAAACAGAACTGAATAACTTTATCAATGCGAAAGCATAATTTGAAAAAAAAATCACAATCACCCGCTTCCTCAACATGTATTTGAGCCATCTGTCTGCATTGTCCTCGTTCACTGATGCCTGTTCGAATTTGATGTGCAATTACCCTTAACACTGCTTTTGCCAGCCCAATGTGATGACCTTAGTTTGATTTTCTGAAATGCAATTTTACGTACTGAAGCCAATTGACCGCACTTAAAAAGGTAAAAACAAAAACGTATGAAATTACAAAACCGCTCTGAATGGGCATTGTATCCAAATTCCTTTGGGGCCCTTTTTGAGATATGAACACCATGTTAGTGGGACTGTAGTAACATTTGTTGGGGCTGCTGTTGATTGGTGGCCCTGTATCATTGATACAACTGATAAAGCGGTAGCTACATCCCTGACAAAAGCAAACCGTAATAACTTCTAGTATTCTGCTAACAAATTACTAATGGAATCTGTTTTAAGAAAAATATAACAAAGTTAAATCTTAAAAAGCAATCAAAAACAAAATAAGGTTCAATATTTTGATGTATCAGAAAATCTTATTTTTACAATTGTATTTCAATAGTAATATCAAATGAAAGGTACTTACGTATTATCGCAACCTATCGGCGACATTGTATAAAACGAAGCACATGATTGCCAATTTAGCGCGTACAACACATGTGAAAATGGAATTACCAACTTGGTGAGTATCTTGAACGTTGGCGATTGTTGCAATAATACGTAAGTATCAAAAAAAATTTTAAAAATTGTCAAAAATGGAGAAAAAAACATTCTTATTAAAAAACCGTCGATCAATTTCGCCAAATTAGAATGTTGCCAAGTGAGGGGAAAAAAATACTGTGCCATAATGTACGGAACGGTTTCCAAACATTGAATGCATATCACGGCATTTGGAGACGTCTTTTAATTTGAGATAAATGGTCAATGGAAAAAACAATGGTATAAAAAGCTAAACATAAAAATTATATAATGAATTGATTGAATTTAGGATTTCTGGAGAAAGATAAAATAGGCGGAAAATTTCAATCGGAACGCTACTCGTTAGTTCAGATCAGTCGGCCAGTCATGTTATCGTCAAAACTATGAGAAATTTAAACAATTTTGCAGAAAAATAAGTAGCGTACAGAAGTCAATTATAATTTTCATTTTCGCTTAGTAAAGAGAAATAAATTAAGCTTAATATTACTTAAAAAACGCGATATAAAATATAAGCAAAATTGTAAACATCCCGCGATAATACTATTCGAGTGTTGCCAAAACTACAAAACAAAATTTTAGTTGTTAAAAGAATAATCATTAAAAAAATGATGTATTTGAAAAATAATCCTAATTAAGTATCAAAGAACAAAAAATAGATAAATATTTCAATCTCTAATCATAATTATCAAAAAATATATAGTAATTACGAAAAAACTGTGCGTAAAGTATAAATTTCCGCATTCAGAGAGAAACGCGACGTCATAACACCGAAAGATTACTTAAAAATTAAATTTCAAAAAATTTAGAGAGAATTACGAAATAATAAGTACATAAGAACCCGTCCGGATTCAAGTGCAACGTTATGTCAAATTTTCAGAGTAAATGCTGCATTAGTTTCGGAGATTAGCGGCTTTGAACAAACACACATTACATTTTTATTTATATAGATATTTTAAAATTTCTATTCGTTCATTTTATGGATTGTTATGTTTACAAAAACTTCGTGAGATTTTATAGCTATATATGCAGTAGATGTTATGCAAAGTGTACCTAAAGGTAAGAACATGCTTGAAAATAAAATAAAAAGTTACTGTTTAATTATTGCTCTTGCAGATTTATTTGTAATTTAAAATGAATTTTTTTTACATTAATAAGTACATAAATATACAGATAATTCAATGTAAAAATTTTATTTCCGTTGCTTTAAATTTAAGTAAGTGAGAACCATTTAAAGTTGGTGCAAAAAAAGTTCATTTTTCCTTCTCGCAGACGTCCCAGTTACCTTAACGTATTTCGATGGCAACGTGATCAGAAACTTTTCAATAAATGTTAATATCGTTTCTGTATTCCGTTTCGGTCGTTTATGTTAAATTTCATGTTTTTCTCGAAAAAGTGCCCTCAGATGGACATTTTCGAACTATTATTTTTTTCGCAATTCTATGAGTTCATCTCGTGTATAGCCCATATGCAAAATTTCTTTGCATTCTGTTCCCCCGTTAGCGCTGCAGGGTCCCGTTTATAAGGGAAGTTTAATTATAATCACCTCCTATTTTTCGCATTTACGGGTTCATCTCCTTGTTAATTTCCAATCTGTGAGATAATTTTATTCATGCAGCAATGCAATCATCAACTTGTATTCAGTTTAAGTGTAATTCATGTGACAGATAAAACAATGATATGTGGATGTAACTTTAACCTTCATTATTTACAAAATCGATATTCTACGAAAATTTGTATTCATTTTTGAGTTCTTGAATGCAAAGTAAATATATAACTATACTCATTTCTAAAATTTAGGTCACAAAAATGTTTTGCATAATAATTTTAAAATGCCTCCAGTAAAACTGATTGAAATTTGTATTTTATATATTTTGAAGAACTGATATAGTATACAATATCAACCTTCAGCTTAGGAAAAGATGTTGTTTAGCGTTAGTTTTTGCAGAACTACTGCATTGAGTCCATTCAAGTATAATGGGAATCTTGCCTCCAGTTTTGTGAAGATTGCATTAGAATAAACAAGTTAGTCTGTTTGCAGTGAGAATGACTTCTCACAATCGCTTAGGTAATTCTTTGAGATGGAGAGCCGGTTAGGAGTTTCGAAGTTGGCCAGTCTCAAGCAGAGGTCGCTCGATGATTACAAGAGACCCAAAAGTGGTCGCCCGGTTATGGAATCATTCCAAACAAGTAGTACTGTCACCAAGAAAGTCGCCTTGACGACATAGGTGGACAACGGCTCTTCAGCTTGCTGCTGTGTCTGGAAGAAGAATTTTCTGGCAAACAGTTTATAGTCGTCTTACAGACACTGACCTTTATGCCCTGCGTCCAGTCTAGTGCACGAGTAGTGGAACAGTGCGACTTTAATATTCACTCCAGTTTGGTGCGTCCTTTTGACTGCATCTAGCAGGAAAGACCGGATATTGGGAAGCTGAAAACATCAGTCGTGGAAGAATGGAGGCGTGTTCTTTTTAGTGATGAGTCGAAATGTACCAAGGTGATTCTCATCGAGTCTTACCTGGAGAAAAAATAGAACGCGCCTTCGTCCCTTCTACGTAACGAAAATCGGCAGATTTGCTGGTAAAGGAATTTATGTATGAGGTGGCATAATGTTGGGCAATTTCACACCACTGTACGTTTTCGATGCGGGTGCTATGGGCCCATACTTACATTTTTATGGACGATAACGCGCGGCCACACAGAACTCGCATTGTTGATGAATTTCATGAAGAAGCGGATTTTCGCGTTGTAGGGTTTGACCCTGAGGGTCACCCTCGAGGTGTCTGGATCACAATTCTATTGAATGCGTTTGGGATAGTGTGTAGGAAAAGCTAATTTTTAGCGTAGTCCCCCCCTCCCCAGGAATTAAAAAAGTCTCGCTTTAAAAAAAAATGGGCTTTGTTACCTAAATTACTTATTGTCCTCCTCATAAACAGTATGGCAGCTCGTTGTGAGGCTTGTATAGCAGTTCACAGTGACCACACTCTTATTAGACAAACTTTTCCGAGGTAAATGCTTTGTTTCTGATTTATGATTTCACACTTTTTTATGACTTGTATCTTAATTCACTATTAAATTTTTTTTCTCCATATTGTTATGCCCCTATATTCCTGACATTGTAGTATGTCTCTGTGCCAAATTTCGTGACAACACATTAAAAAGTTCATCAGTTTTCACAGATTTTATGTTTGTGACCTTAATTTTTAATTTAATATTTATAATTTTTTATTATATTATAGTCTTTTCCAATGAGTTAAGAATTGAGTGAAATATTCACCCTTATTTCTTTCGTAATGTTTCTTGGATTTGATTTTTTTAAATTAACTTTGAATTTCGAAGCTATACGAGGCTTATTGAAAATGGATCCTGTAATTTTAAACCATGGCCAAGTGACGAGGTCGACATCTCAGGTAGCACCTTACTCTCCCAATTTCCACACCTTATTAATATCAAAATTTAGAGCTTCGACAGATTTAACAAAGATTTTTTTTTTTTTGAGATGTATATTAAATCTGTTGAAGCTCAAAATTCTTACATTAATAAGGAAAATTTTCACTCACTCACTCTATACGGTGAGTCTTAAATGACTCCAGGACTCGAATCCACCATTTGACAACGCCGACCTTGAGTTCGCGACTCAGTTATCGTGGCCACAATATTTCTGGGATGATATTAAATCGAATGACAATTCTGAAATATTCATTTTGATTTTTGTATTGCCGCGTAAAGGTATTGCTGATGAGAAAAATTTCTTCGAAAGTTTCCGATTGTTAAAAGAACAACAGATAAAGATTGATGCAATAAAAGAAAAGCTTAATCATTAACATTATGGAGCTATAATAGCATTGGGGGAGGGGGGGATTTTAATAGCAGCACAATGTGTCCATTTAAAATGAAAAACAAATGAATTTTTTAACTACAAACTTATAAATTAGTTTATCAAAACTAATTATTAAATTTTACTATCAAAGCTTCGACATTTAAATAGAAAAAAAATTTAAAAATTGAAATATGACTCGTTTTGGGAATATTTAATAGTAAAATATATTTTCATTAACGTATATATAAAATATATAGATATATTAAACATTTTAAATGTTAAACACACACACACAGCTTATTCAGTATAACCAAAACTAGGTTAGA
Source organism: Trichonephila clavata (assembly GCA_019973975.1). Classification (NCBI taxonomy): domain Eukaryota; kingdom Metazoa; phylum Arthropoda; class Arachnida; order Araneae; family Nephilidae; genus Trichonephila; species Trichonephila clavata. Next base: position 19,572 of record BMAO01036484.1, on the reverse strand, counting down.
AAATTTCGTATCCCATACGAAAAACTCGTATCGATTAATATTATATTACTTTATTCATTATGGAATATAAAAGAAAGTTTGGTCTTGGGTGAATAAAACGACTGACTGTTAATGAGAGTAAAAGATTCTATTAGTAACGAACGATATTCAAATTATACGGTTGGCGAATGCTTGGCTGCATGTTATAAAAATGCAAACGCTTGGAAGTTAATTTTCGTTTGACTGTTAAGGACGCTGTACGCTAAACATCATGTTAAAGTGGTGTTATTCTTCATTCTTTGCTCTCTAGCGTTACTGTGATTTAGTGTGCAGGTGATCTCAAACTTTCTCAGGTGTCTGATGGCAATATCTTGCTGAGAGTGAGTGTTTATTGGCTATGGACCACGGTCAAATGACGAGGACGACAACTGAAGCAGCACTCCACTCTCCTGACTTTCATACCACACCAACGTGGATAATGTCTTGCCTTTAAAAATATTAATAATTTAGAAGAAAGCTATATACAGTTATGGCGTTCGACGTAGTACAGTGGATGAAGCTGTTATAGGCCTATTTGGGGCGAAATAATTTAGAGATGGTTTTCAAGCTAGTTAATTCCTAGTGTGTGTATTACTGTGTGGTTGTAGCAAAATTGTTTGTTTCGAGTTGATCTAATCTCTCCCAAATGTGGCTCCGAGCATTTTCTTCTATTGAAATTTAGACATCACCTGCTGCTTTGATTTAATGCAGTGTAGAAATTATTCACTCGTCGGTTTAAACTTAACAATCGAAATGAATTGTATTCATTTGAGATCACGTTTACTGCCAAAGTGTATTATTAAAGATTAATGACCAGTTCGCGGTTATTTTAGAATATTGGGATGTCTGTGGATTGTATTTCATATTCGTTGACATTCTAAATCTGTGGAGAAGTACTCATTACAAAGGTAAGAAATTTCGTCTTTGACTAATAAGAATGTGTGTTTTATGTGTTAATTATAAAGTTTAATATTAAAGCAAGTATGAAGAGAGATAACATGTCTGATAAATCTTTTTCAATGATTTATTTGTACGTAATTAAGATACTTTATGTTGTTTCACAAATTTCCATGTTATTTATTTGGCATAAATATTTTGTTTTGGATCCTATGGTTCTAGATTTTCCTAAATCTGAATTTGATGAACCTCTGCTTAGTTATCTCAGTTGTTGACCTCTGTCTGAAAAGTTTTATACTGTCTTATATACTAATTATATAAAATTAAGTTTATTGATTTAATTAAGGAATATTTCATGAGCTAAATTAAAAGTAATGTAATTTTTTACTGTGTAAAGTCAAAATTCTGATTGTAAATTTTGAACCGGATTATTTTCCCCATCGAAATTACGGATATTTTAGTAGAATTTTCTTTTTACCGTAATTGTTTTTTTTGGGGGGGGGGGCTTTAGTTTACGATTTCACGTATAACTTAATTATTACGATGTATTCTGTAATTCGGCTTTTGTATAACAATATATGGCAACTTTTTAGTTGATATTAAAGACTGGAATGTGAAAACACGGATAATTAAATCGTCGCATTTTAGATGTTTGATTATTTAAAATGTACTGGGGGCCTTTTTCATGTGCATCATTTTATGTATTGGTTAGCTTAACTCATTTTGAATGAAGTCAGTTAGATCGAATTTTGAAACTTAAAACCCTAATTCTTTCTAATTTTCGCATGCGTATGTGTTAATTTGAAAAAGTTCTTCGAATGTGAAGTTAGATTTTTAATCCATAATGGATGGAGTTAATTGCAGGATATTTGCTACAATTTTCGTGTATAGTGACATTTGCATATACGAACCATGATTTTATCAAAAATTTAGTGTTCGGTATAATGGAGACTGTTCTAATTTAAAGGGTATGAATCTCCAAGTCCCCCTTGTCGTGATATAAAATTTAGAATAATGAATCTAAGTATCTCTCTTCCTGACATAAAATTACGAGTTCATTGATAACAGCCCTAGTGTAACTTAGTCTGGTTTGATAGTACACTAGGTTAAGGAATATATAATTATTCTTTTGTGTGCACAGATTCAATAACAAAACTGTTAGACCCTTAGCATTTTTTTATATCATAAAATGTTTTTCTCCCTCTGTCTTGTGGCCGTCGTAGCCTAGTAGCCAAGGTGACGAACTCGTGACAAGCATGTCGTGAGTTCGAGTCTAATGCTGCTGAAGACCCGCTGAGTTGGGGAGCGATGCACGTTAAATCTGTTGAGAGCTCAAACGTCCTCCTCTCGTTGGTGTGGTAGAAAGGAGAGGGGTGCCAGCTCAGGCGTTGTCCTCGTCACTTGACCATGGTTCAGAATTACGAGGTCCGTCACCAAAAGCCCTCGTGTAGCTGAGCAGTGTGACGTTAATATTCACTCACTCACCCCCTTCCTTTTATTGATTTGAAGAATAGCAACCACGGTGAAACTCCTTCTCAGTGGGAAAAGCTATTAAAAACTTCCTCAGGATATTCCATAATTCTGGATAAATAACAGGTATATCTTTTTAAAGCCAGAATTGCTGCCATCCATTACTAAACTTTGCTTTAAGATCTTTGGTTCCTCTGGTAATCTGACATTTTTTTCCTTGGGACCACATGAATTCATTGTCTATTATGATATTACCATAGTCAAAGCATTCTCAAAATTAGTTTTAAAATCTGAATAAACGACATTTAAATGTTAAAACGTCATTTTCCTGACAAATTGAGAAACTGATAAAATTCGCGCTGTTCAATATTACACCCCACTAGCTTAGTTGTGGCATGAAATGATGGTCCTTGTTTTTAAAAAAATTATGCTGTCACCTTGTAACTACAAATTAACCTCATTAAATTGAGAAAATAAATCTGTTAGGTAATCTGGTTTCCACTTGATTAAATTTTCTTTTAAAATTAAAGCCACTGTGTGCTTTAATGAGAACAACTATCGTAGACCCCATTTACAACTCATGGACTACCAAATTATTTTTTTCAATGACTTGGATTTCTTGCTGCTCTTCATAGACCCTCGGAGGTCGATTTAGACCACTTTGGGAATCATTGAGCTAGATATATGCCTGTCGTTAGCCGTAGCTTTGAGCACCATTTGGTGACTGTACGATTTGGATCGGTTCTTTCCCAATTTTGAGGGAGAACACATTGGGGTGGTCACGGACCTACCTACCACTTCTCTTCACTTTTCACCAACCTCATGAAAGGACTTCTGGCTCAACGAATATTTAGAGTGCCCCACCCGCCGCAAAGGCTCTATATCAGTGATTCCCAAAGTGGTCTATATAGACCCCCAGGGGTCTACGTCAGCCAAAAATTAATTTGAGGGTCCATGCGGTGTAAGTGGGGGTCTATGATAGTGTGGCTCTCATCAAACTAGACCGTGACTTAAATTTTAAAAGAAAATTTATAATTAAGTGTAAATTACAAATTTTACTTATTTAACAGATTTATTTCCTAAATTTATAAAGAGATTAATTTGAGTTTACAAGATGACATCTTAATAAAATTTATGCTGTTTTTTATTAAAACAAGAACCATTTCAGCTTTTCTTTCCTGAACTAAGCTAAAAGATCCTGAATTTTTTCTTCTTCTAAATTTGTCACAGACAATCAGTCGGAACGTTTTAACCTACGTTCAACATTTAAATGCATTTTATTCAGATTTTGAAACCAGGTTTGAGAATGCTTTGACTATCGAAATATCACAGTAAGCAATGAATTCATGTGGTCATATTGAAAAAATGTCACATTAAAATAGGAACTGATCGTAATAAGCACTAATGAAGATCTTGAAGTTTAGAAACGGATGCCAGCAATTTTAGCTTTGAAAAGTCAAACCTGTTATTTATCCCGACTTAAGGAATATCGTGAGGAAGTTTTTAATTTTTAGTGTGAAGAAGTTTGTGTGGAGGAGTTTCAGTGCCGGTTGCCAATCTCCAAAACAAACAAAGAGAAAATAACTGGTCAATACTAACAGAGGAGATTTAAGGTTAAACCAGACAAGATTGATATCAAATTTTGAAATTTTGATATTGTAGAGCTAGAGGTTCATCCCTCCCATTAAAATAATTTGTTTATCGTTTAGCTAGTTAATTTAACATTTTTTTATCAATTAACTTTTTATTGAATTAATTAATATGTGTGCTTTAAGTTTTAAACTCTATACTTCATTAGAGTTAGAAATTTAATTCTTTTAAAATAGGAGTAGTAGTACCAGCTGTCAAAAAGACATTTGAGTTGATAAATTTGCAAAAATTTAATATTAATTAAGCAGGGGTCTACCTTAAACCGGAAAACATGGCAAGGGGTCTATGAGACTACAAAGTTTGGGAACCTCTGCTCTATACATTTATAAACCATGCCTTTGGGATTGGAACCGAAGCCCTAAGGCACAGTAGTCAGTGTGTCTGACCACTATACCAGATAGGCGACAAGAATTAAAAAGTGAAAAGGCTTAGTGTGAGTGCGAGCCTTAAAGCAACACGAGAGCTATTGGCGATGGACCTAGTGATTTCGAACCGCGTCAAGGACGACACCTGAGCTGGCACCTCTAATAAAATCCACATCACGCAAACGTGAGGACTTTGAGCCGCGATGAATTTCACGTGCATGAGTTCCTCTACACAACAGGTGCGAAAATGCTTGGAAATTTGCATTTAATTTGGTGGATTCGCAAGGGCCGTGGGTAGTTTTGAAATCTTTTGGACATTTGAAATTTTTGGAGTTAATTTGAAAACTCAAGTGTAAGTTAATAACAATAACTATTACTATGATTTTTTCCTCCCATAAAATCGCACCGATTCTTTTTGAGCGATCTCTTAAATTATTCACAATAACATAATGCAGCTTCAAAATAGTATTTATTCAAAACCTGCAACGTGTCTTAATTAATGCATAAACATAATATTAAATTACAGTGACATCGTTAAAAACAGCTTCTAATTTTTGCATATTTAAGCACATCTACCAGTTTTTTAGCTTTATAGAATATTTTACTATGCTATTACTATGTATTTTTTCCTCCCATGAAATCGCACCGATTCTTTTTGAGCGATCTCTTAATTCATTCTCAATAACAATGCAGCTTCAAAATAGTATTTATTCAAAACCTGCAACGCGTGTCTTAATTAATGCATAAACATAATATTAAATTACAGTGACATCCTTATAAACAGCCTCTAATTTTTGCATATTTAAGCACATCTACCAGTTTTTTAGCTTTATAGAATATTTTACTATGCTATTACTATGTATTTTTTCCTCCCATGAAATCGCACCGATTCTTTTTGAGCGATCTCTTAATTCATTCTCAATAACAATGCAGCTTCAAAATAGTATTTATTCAAAACCTGCAACGTGTCTTAATTAATGCATAAACATAATATTAAATTACAGTAACATCGTTAAAAACAGCTTCTAATTTTTGCATATTTAAGCACATCTACCAGTTTTGAACCTTTATCGAATATTTTTGGATGTTTCACTTTTCATCTTTTATACACATTTTAATTTCATTCGAATGAAAGAAAGAGTCGCGCCAGCTCAGGTGTCGACGTCACTTGATCATGGTTCGAAATAACCTTAGTGCAGCTTATATATAGAAATGCAGTATTAAAAAATCATTTCAGAAAGATGGACGTAATTTTTTGATCAGTGATTCCCAGAATGGTCTATATCAGTGATGGGCAAAGTACGGCCCCCGGGCCAACTCCGGCCCGCTGAGGTTTTATCGACATGGATAGTACATGACCCGCTACAATTACTTTTTGACGGTCGAGAAGTTTAAAGTGGATTTTACTCAGTAGAATAATAGATGCATAGCCTACAGAAAAGCTGAACTAGCCACGTAGTTGCATAATACGGTGTGCAAAGCATGGTTTAATGAGAGGCGCGGGTGAGTGAACTCAGTCGCCAGCTGTCACTGACCGATCCGCACGTTTTACGTTAATTTTGTCTCTTCGTTCTTGCTTGTTCGCGTAACGCTTTACATTCATAAATTTTTGGGGGGAAAACACCTCTTTTAAGATAATGGAGTATAAAAAAAGAAAAGTCAATTCCGAGTATCCTTTGTTTAAAGAAGAGTGGACTTGGAAATCAGAAACCGATTGACTGATGAACACCTTTTCGCTTTGCTGAAAGTTGTCTCGTCACAGCTGGAACCTGCTTTCGAAAATATTATGGAAAATCTCTCAAAAACAATTCCATATGTCTAACATGTCAGGGCCTTCGAATAAAAGTTAAAATAAATATTATTTAAGGTAAAAAGTAATTTGTAACATTTGTGTGTAATGTTTTATGATATTATGATTAAAAGCTTTAACACACACACAAAATGCATTTTTTCTATAATTCTGGCCCTCCTCTAGAATTTCTTAAACTTTGTGGCCCCCCATTAAAAAGTTTGCCCACCACTGGTCTATATCAACCCCCAAAGTGGTCTATATCAAAGGGGTCCAGGAGGTGTAAATGGAAATATACGAGAGGGACTCTCATTAAACTAGATCGTGACTTTAATTTTAAAAGAAAATTTTATCAATTCGAAACAAGATTTTACTTATATTTAACAGATTTATTTAATAAATATATATCGAGGTTAATTTGCAGTTATTCCATAAATTTTTTCTGAAAACAAGTACCATGTGCCAGAATTAAACTAAAGGAGCTTTATATTGAACGTCGCGAATTTCCCCAATTTCCCAGATAATCTACCAGGAAGAGGACTTTTTAACCTACGTTCAACATTTAAATGCATTTTAGACAGACTTTGAAACTAGGTTCAAGAAAGCTTTGACTATGGTAATTATTACAGTTTGCAATGGAATTCATACGCTCACATTGAAAAAATCACTATTCGGAATACGCAATAACGGAGATTTTGAAGTTTATAAATGGATGTCAGCAATTTTGGTCTTTAAAAGGACGTACCTGTTATCCCAAATTATGGAGTATTGCGAGAAAGTTTTTTTATTGCTTTTCCTTGTGGGAGTTGATCTGGTGTCGTCCTCGTCACTTGACCATGGTTCAAAACTATGAGGTCCGTCGCCAAAGGCCCTCGGGCTACGGTAGCCTAGTGGTCAAGGTATCGGATCGTGGCAAGCATGTCATGAGTTCGAGCCTAGTGCTGCTGAAGACCCGCCGTGTAGGGGAGTGTTGCACGTCGAGATCTCAAACATCCTCCCGTCGGTGTGGTAGTTAGGAGAGGGGGTGCAGCTCAGGTGTCGTCCTCATCACTTGACCATGTTTCAAAATTACAAGATCCGTCGCCAAAAGCCCTCGTGTAGCTGAACAGTGCAATGTTGATATTCACTCACTAGTGGGAGTTTTAGCTATGTAGCTATGAATAATAAATTTAATGATTAAAAATTAGGAGTTGCAATCCTAATTTTTAATTATTAAATGTATTATTCAAAATTTTTTCTCTATTTTTATTACCCCAAATCTAACATGGCAAATTAATAAGTAAAGTCAACAACCAATTTGTGAAGATAGGGGATAAAGACCTCTTATGAGATGCCCCATTGAACATTCTACTTTCCAAAACAAAAAGAGACTGGATGCTACAAACCGAGGAAATTTAGGTTTTCACTTGACAAGATTGATGCTAAATGTTGAAAATTTAATATTGAAGCATTAGATTCATCCCTCCATTATAAACATGTTTGTTGATATGTTCTTTTATGAATAAAATTTTAATTTGATCAACGTGTGTTCCTAAATTTTAAACACTATACTTCACTACTGTAAGAAACTTAAATCTTTTAAAGTAAGTTGAGCTCTATACCAGCTGTCAAAAAGACATTTAAGTTGATAAATTTGCAAAAATTCAATACTAGATAAGCAAGGGTCTCCCCCCCCCAAACCGAAAAACATGGCAAGGGGTCTATGAAACAAAGTTTTAGAACCTCTGAGCTTGTTTTCTTATTCAAGGTATCTGTACACCTTCGAAGAAAATTTTTTGAAAAACTGTAATATTTGCTATCGAAATATTTTTTTACTAATGAAATATAACTCCAAACTAAGAAGAAGAAAAATTTAGGGAGAAAAACATAGTGAAAATCGGTAATTAAATTGATTATTAGAATAACGCACATAACTCAAGTGTAAACAAAAATATTACTTTTTTGTAAATTTCATGTTGATCATCATAATATTTTTTAAGGCTGGTACTATTTTTCTGATGATAATCAAATTATTACAATTTTTATCAAGGTTCGAGTAAAAGAACATTGAAAAATCACTAAAAAACTATTACGAGACATGATATACACCTTAGTTACTAAAACATATCGACTTTATAATCATGGAAATGGTAGGGGTTCTTTAAATCTATAAAATAAATGTACTTGTAAAATTTAAACTAATTTGGTTCTCAACCTTTTCTGATATTTACGTTGAGATGCCAATCTATCTATATAAATAAAAATGTAATGTGTGTTTGTTCAAAGCCGCTGATCTCCGAAACTATTGGAGCATTTCCTCTGAAAATTTGACATAACGTGGCACTTGAATCCGTACGGGTTCTTATGTACTTATTATTTCGTAATTCATTTTAAATTTTTTGAAATTTAAGTTTTAAGTGATTTTACGGTGTTATAACGGTCATATGATGTCACGTTTCTCTTTGAATGGGGAAATTTATACTTTACGCACAGTTTTTTCGGAATTATTAGATATTTTTTTTAAAATAATGATTAGAGATTGAAATATTTATCCATTTTTTTGTTCTTTGATACTTAATTAGGATTATTTTTCAAGTAAATCATTTTTTTAATGATTATTCTTTTAACAACTAAAATTTTGTTTTGTAGTTTTAGCAACACTCCGGATAGTATTATCGCGGGATGTTTTGATTTTGCTTACAAATTACAACTTACTTTTTCAGTAATTTCGCGCAGAATTTATTTATTTCTTTTGTAATATTATTCATTATAATTATTTTTACAAATCAGAACTTCGCACTGGTAAGGATAGTTAAGTTTTTACTGCAATTAACGTTAGTATTGTATTCCTGTTTTCGTTACCTGCTTTAGATAGAATGAAATTAATATTATGTGTGAATATCAGAAGCGCCTATTTAATCTTTCTCTCCAGAAATTCTTTTTAACTAAATGTATAATTTTTGTTTGTTTTTTTAACTATTTTAGTACTTGCGTGTTTTTTTTTTCTTTTTCTTTTTTGCCGATCATGCACCGCAAATGAAAGGGCCTCGCCAACATAGTTTTTTGCACTTCGTGATGTCTTAATTTGGCGAAATTAATCGATGAGATTGTTCTTAAAAACGTTTTTTTTTTTATCTGTTTTTGATAATTTTTAAAATTTTATTTGATGTTTCTCTGAAATACGAAATAAAGATTTTCTGATATATATTTTATGTTTGTATGAAACTGTTTATATTGATTTAATCAAATTAGAACCTTATTTTATTTTTGATATTTTTTTAAGGTTCAATTTTATTCTATAAGTAGCTGTACCACATGTTGCTGTCGCTCAGTCAGGTTAAAAAGACTGACGCACCACAAAGTATGCTACGAGGGTTACAAAAGCAAATAACAATACACAAAAATTCAACCAAATAAAAGATAGGGTACTTATGTATTATTGCAGCAATCGCCAACTCTATTATAACTCGCCAAGTTTGCATCCCCGATTTCCTATGTTTCGTATGTTTTTAATTGGCAACCAGGTACTTCGTTTCATATAATGTTGCCAATAGGTTGCGATAATACATGAGTACCAAAGATAGTATCCAAATAAGAATTTTCAACAAAAACAGGTTTATCAGAAAGATATATAATAAAGAACAATGAACAAAAATGTGAATCATTAATAAATATATGAAGTAATGGTACTTGCGTATTATCACAACAATCGACCATTCTATTATTAACTCGCCAAGTTGACAACTCCTATTTCCTATGTGCTGAATTGGCAACCAGGTACTTAGTTTTATATTATGTCGCCTATGGGCTGCGATAATATGTAAGTAACAAACAGTTCATAAAATAGTCAAAAACATTTTAATGAGGGGCAGCCTTAAACAGAAATATAAAAAATTACTGTATTAATTTGAATAAATAAAACTATCACATGCAAATAAAATATACCAAAATTTGATGAAATGGTTCTGCTCTGGAGTCCATGAGGGCAAAGGGTTAATTTTACAATGCTTCTGGGTAGACAATGTTTTATGTTGCTTCATTGTCTGTGCAGATATAGAAATGATTATTTGGTCTGCCTATTAAATAATTGTCCATGTGAGACGAAATTCATGTCTAGATCTAAGCCACTCAATTTTAAAGATAATGTCCTGAACTTGGTTGATAACGATTGGAAATTGTAAAAAATCTCCAATTATCAACACTTTGTCGAATATTTATGAAGTGTTGAATTTTCCTTGCTTATTCAATGTAAAATATCTTTAGCGATCTGTAATTTATGTTTCTTCCCTAACTTTGTTGGAGAGCTGGCACGGTCAATATATGATTGCAAACGGGGGATGCACAAATTTGATTTGGTATTATGTTACTTGCGTCATTAATGATACTCCCAGGTGTCTGTTACATTTTGAATATAGACAGTCACCTTAATTATTGTGTGATGCGTTCGTTGCATTGCTATTGAGCTGTGTCTTTTACGATAGTGTTGATTTTGTGTGAATATAGTTATTTTTTCATTGTTCTTAATTTAGTTTTTTTGTTTTTCTTATTTCTCAGTGCAATTGGTGAGAATTCTGTTCTCAATTTTCTTTTGAGTTCGAACTATATAGTGAAATTGACCTGTTTGGAGTGATTTGTTAAAGTAGAATGGAATGTTCTGTTTCCCATTGCGTCGGAATTGAGCTGTGTTGATTGATTTGGATACAAGGCTCATTCAGAAGACCTGTTTGGCAATTTCATATGTTTTTGTTTTTACCTTCTTTTTAAGTGCAATCAATTGGCTTCAGTGCATAAAATTGCATTGCAGAAAATAGAACTAAGTCATCACATTGGGCTGGCAAAAGCAGTGTTAAGGGTAATTGCACATCAAATTCGAATAAGCATCATTGAACGAGGACAATGCAGACAGATGGCTCAAATACATGTTAAGGAAGCAGGTGGTTGTAAGATTGTATTTTTTTTTTTTTTTTAAATTTGCTTTCGCATTGATAAAGATATTCAGTTCTTTTTGTGTCAATTAATGTTAAGTATTGTATTTCATTTTTCAATTTATTTTTAAGCTCGGGATATATACAATTACAACTGTATATTCAATTTATATATATACAATTTTGTGTATATTTCATGTACAAAATCCTAATTTTAATTCTGTACGCTAATGCATCTGTTTGGCGTGATTTCAAAATATCTCCACAAGCAAGTAGCGTATCAATTGAAATCTTCCAAGTATTTTATCTTTTTCCAGTGATTCTAAATTAAAAAGATAATTTTTATTTTTAGGCACTTAATTTTTTTTGTCAACCATTTACATAAAATCACAAGACATCGCCAAATGCTGCAACATGCATTCAAAAAGGGAAAATCATTATATGACTGTTTTTGCAAAAAAATAAAATTTTTGCACTTCGCTGTGAATTTTTCCACTAAAAGGAAGCATATGGTTGCTAATTCACTGTGTGCGGCACATAGGAAATTGGGGTTGATATAGTTCAAATAGTACCTAAGTACCTTTGTTTGGAACTGTTTTTGGTGATTTCATCAAAATATTAAACTTTAATTTGTTTTTGATAGCTTTTTAACATTTAAGTTTCTTATAGGTAGCTGTACTCAGTCACGCATTCCTGTGGCCGAGTCTGGTTAAAAAGAAAGAAAAGAGAAAGCACTCTTTTCTAATATTTTTGAATGCTTGCACTTGAGGTATGACTTTTATTTTTATTAAAAAAATGTGTGAATATACATAAACAAATTTTCTAAAGTTATTATAGTTTTTTTTTTTCTCCTGTCATTATGTTATGAATCTAAAATTATTTACATTGTGGGAAGTTGCCAACTTTGTAAACAAATTGAATATGGCTCTTCTTGAGGTTAGAGGGTCAAATTTACAATGCTTATAGGTAGACATTATGTGTTGCTTGATTGTCTGTGCGGATACAGAAATTGTCTGGTTTGCCTACTCTAGAACAACAGTTGGGCCAACCTTCAGCACTTCATGAACCACTTAATGTATAACTTTATAATTTGTGGACCACTAATAGGATTGACCACTATAGCCATATATACGTCTTTATTTACGTTCCCATACACCTGAAAATAAACTTCATGAAAAGCAACAACATACCAACAATCAACAGACTGAAATGTTTTGCCACTAATTTACTATGGTTACCAAAGCTGACTTTCAAATTTCGATGGAAAATCTGAAAAAATTGCTTAACTCAGGGAACTTGTTAAAATTGGTAACTAAAAGTTTTTAGCGAAGCATAATTCAAAATATGTTTTTTTTATATACATCTTTTTTTTAAACTGAATCTTCATAGAAGTACAAATAATGTCCAAGTTTTTCTGTGGACCATCCAAAATTTCTAACCAATTCCAATCACTGATTAGTGACTGCTGCTCTGGAATACACAACAGTACTTATGTGTTAGCATCATTGTAAACAAAATTGGTGTCATGCATATCACACCTTGATATCTAAAAGATTCTAACACATTTTTTTATGAAAAAAAAAAAGATTTAAATGGAAAATAGTGTGATTTGCATGGCGGCAATTTGGCTGCACAGTGATGGTAATATTTAAGTACCCAGGTAACAAATAATTATCCATGTGTGAAGCAGTCGGTGTTTAAATATAAGCCACTCCTGTTTTTAAAATAGGCCCTTAAATTTGTTGATAACAATTGCTAATGCTAGTTAAATAGTAAATTGCAAAAATCTTTCATCATTATCAATGTTTTGTTGTAGATTTCTACTGCGAAATCAGTGTTTATATTTGAACTTTTCTTGCGTATTCGAATAAAAATATCTTCAACCTCTCTTTGTGTTGGAATTAAGCTGTGTTAATGATGCACAATAGAAATTAAACATTTCAGAAGCATTTTTTTAATTTTTTCCCTTTCTTTTTGTTCTTGATTTTTCCTTTTTTTTTTTTTTAATGTTTTGAAATTTTATGTTTTTGCTTTAATTTTTTCTTTTTAAGTGCAGTCACTTAGCTTCTCTACATAAAAATAAAGCCTTTCAGGAAATCAAACTTAGGTCGTCATACTGACAAGGGCAGAAGTAGTGCAACGAGTGTAATTGCACAACAAATTGAGGAGGAACAGGCATCAGCAAACAAGAAAAGCAGACGAAGAATGGCACAAGCACATGCTTAGGGCGCAGCAGAGCAACAGGCAGCCAAACTTGAGGATGCGCATTTGCGAGCTCAGCATTCATGTTTTGCAACATCAGATCTGCTCTGTTCTCAACAAAAGGAACACAGTAGGTTGCAAGTGCTGAAAGATGTTAACCAGAAACAGCGCATCAGCGTCAAACATGATTTTGGAGTGAGCAATCACACAATAACAGTCACCTTGCATTCCGATACAACCCAGTGGAAGATTATAGGTTGAGCCAGCATATTCTCAGCACAATGGCTGAAGTGTATCTTTATTGCAATTATCTGAAATTTAAGGGAGAAACAAAAGGAATGTTTTGAACTGCTGGAAAAATTAAACTGTCTCAACTTGTAGAACCAAAAGTGACATTAAAAACTTTGTTTGCCAGATATACTGCAGAATTAAAACATTCTCTATATAACATCAGGAAATACAATTCATGTTTCCAAATGATATTGTTTGGAGAAATGTGCCTTTTTGAATACATCTCTGAGATTTAACAGAAATATCCATAAGCATTGTAAAACTAACCCATTATTCTTGAGGAATCCAGAGTAGAGCCATTTAAAATTTACCTTAAAATTTGAGGTCTCCCACTATAAATACAATATCAATAAATTTAAGTTCATAACATAAAGACAAAAATAAGTTGTAATAACTTCAAGTATTTGGTTAACAAATTACAAATGATATTGGTTAAGTAAAGTTTTGTGTATATATATTTATACATTTTTTTAATAAAAAATCATACCTCCAATGCAAATGTTTAAATATACTGAAAACATGTGCTTTCTTTTTAACCAGACTGACCCACAGCAACGCGTGGCAGGGTACAGCTATTACGTTAAAAAATGCATTTTTAGATAAATCAGAAATAGACTTTAAACTGCAATTTTTAATATCAAACCCAATTAGATATACTTAAAATGCCCCTGATTTATAAATAACACCCTCTTTAGTCTCTAAAACATTTTTTCCCCCTTTTAGCTCTTAAAATGTTTCTACGCTACTGTACATTTGGTGTTGAATGTTCTGCATCGTTAATTCTATTAAGGTCAAGATGTTTGTATGATTTAAATGTTTTAAAATGTTTAAGTTTTTAAAATGTCAACACCTTGTACCCATCATTAAATTGTATAGCAGCATCCAATGCATCAGATTTTAAAGTTTTGAGGCACACGAAAGCTTCTTCTGGTACTCTCCTGCCATATATTGCCATTAAAATACTCATTTCAGTTATGCATTTTGCCATGGAGGCATTTAGTAAGTAGTTCTTAGATGCATAATTCTAAATATGTAGGCTTAATCATGTTTAATACTTCATTGGATAAACCTTTATATTTTTCTTTTGGCTTTTGGCCACAAGATAGTGCTTGCTGGTAGTAGCACCAACTATCTTTTGCGATGAAACACTGCGCATGCATGGTTTTCTCGACATTTAATGAGCAATGAAACAGGCCGCAATAACATTTTGTTGAAGACCGGAGAGGTGTCCAACATTGCTGCGAACAGCAATCCATAATAGTTTTGCAATCAAGCAGTAAAAGGGTCGGTGAGTTTGCCTTTACTAGGCAGATTTTTATTTTTTTACTTTAGTTTGCGCAATCTTGCACCTACTCTATTATGAACATGACCGATGCATTCATATTTTGTAATGCTATCTTTCCCGTAAGTATATTTGACACTGATAAAGCCCTTAGAATCCCTGTCACCATAACAGTGTGCATGTTTAAGGCCTTGTTTCACAAAAGTATGTTGAAGGATTACAGTAGCACCAACAGCTTCCATTTTTAATGCAGAACCTTGAAAAATTGCTATGGCATATGTGATCTGCTGCAAAAGTTTCCTACTCAATGCTTTTAGGCATTTTAGAAATCTTTCTGCAGGTACGACAATATGACGACATAATTTCAATGTCCACTACTTTACCAGTGTTAACTGATAAAGCTACGACACACCCATTCATTGAAGTGTAACCCCTATGCTGCCACGTTCTATTAACTGAAACACCACATTCAACTGTTATTTTTAGAAGGATATGGAAGGAAGGTAGCACTAACAATTCAGAAGCTGCTTTTGCATTGATAGTTCTCTAACTTCTGAAATCAAACATGAGTTTTCTCTCATGATTTGTGTACACAGTTTTACTGAGCCTGGGTAAATTTAACGTACCACATAATTTAAACGTAACAGAAAAACCTTTACCAATTTGTCTCATACCATAAACAAATCTTGTATTTACTTCAGGACAGCTTAAAGTTTTCTTTGAACTAGAATACCCTGGGTAAAATACACAATTTTTAGACCTAATAACAAGATTTGAGTACAAACCATATCTTAAATCCTCAGAAAGCAGAAAACCTTCTTGAAAACATCTTGGGCAACAAAGTTGTTAAAAAAAAATTTAACGGTCTTCTATGTCCATAATTATGTTACTTCTAAGTGGTTTACTTTCATATTCTGCTATTTCTACATCAAAAACAGCAGGCATTTTAATCTTCGATTAACTAGCGTTGGTAGATGTTGAGCTGCAATTTTTGGGATTTTTATGAGTAAATCCATTCACACGAAATAGACACTTTCTCTTTGCACTTATTCTACGTTTAGTGTTACCCTTTTTAAATGAAAAAAAATTTAAAGTTTTCAGCAGTAAAAAAGGATTAAACAGAAATTTATAAAGAGCTGCACAGTGGTAAGCAATGTAAACAAACAATAACGCACTCTTTTCCTGCCAGATTCTAGATAAAAATATTAATAAAAACCTGTTGCCAATTATATTTTTGGAGATTCTAAAAACTCAAATTCATATTTTAAAGTATATAAATTTCCTGCTATTGCTTATTTAAACAAAATTTTGAAAATAAAAATGTAAACAAACATTTTTTCAACTTCCGGTTTTAAAAAGTAGCTACGGAGTAAAATTCAAATCCCCATAACTTAAGTTCTAAAGATAGAAACAAAATTTAAGTTTCATTTTAAAGAAAAAGTTCAAATTTTAAAATAGCATCAAAAATCGAAAATTTTGACGAAAATGACGTTTTAAAGGTGTACGGATACCTTAATAAAATGCTAATTCATGATTTACTTTTCGTTCCCTACTTAAAAATCTAGAATGCACCTTCCCTGTGATCACAACACTTGTTTTTTTTTTCTTCTACGTCATACTTAAAAGTTACACGAGAGCTATAAGTGCCGGACCCCGTAATTTTCAACAACGTGACGAGGACGACACCTGAGCCGGTACCCTGCACTCGTAACTTACATAACACACCAACGTGAGGACTTTGATTTTACGACACCTTTACACGCTGTGTCTTCAGTGCTATTAAGATTTGAACCTGTGCCTCAGCAACGCAGGCCACGATCTCGTGACCATGATCATTAGACTACTGCGGCCACCAGTTTTTCAAGAAGTACATGTGAATGAGAAGAAAATAATTGCGAGTTGGTTTTGAAAACTACATGGAAAAAGATAGCAAATAATTGCAGTTAGCGATAGTCGATATGAGCCTGGTTGCAATGTTGAATAATTTACTACCTACTTGCTCTTACCTAGGTCGCGGTAGTCTAGCGGTCAAGGTATCGGATCACAGCAGTGTAACGACGGCGCATTGACGCGGCTCATACCTCCCTACCTCATCCCTGATATTGTTGGACTAAAGATATTATGGGGCGAGCGCCCTCCGGACAATAGTCAGAGATGTGTCGGAGCAATAAGTGTTGTGAATTATGGACCGGGTGGTCTGAGTGGGGGGAACGTGGTGACACCACCCTCAGAACCCACGTGGTCTATATCGATAGAAACCATATGTAACGGATTCTGTCTCAGTTGAATCTTGAAATTGGCTTCAACATTACTAAGAGGTGCTGATGTTTACTCGTAATGCTTGGCTTCGGCGTACCACCGTTGTTCACGAGGATTTTTATCTTGAATATTAGAATTCTCTTTAGTTTCAGTCTAATTAATGTAATAGTTTAATTTGTTAAAGGTTGTTAAGTTTATTGTTGAAGGTTATTGTTACCAATAAATCCAGGAAAGACAATTTTAGGACTCCAGAATATCATTACTATTATAATTCTGTACTAATTTTAATTCTGTACGCTATGCATCTGTTTGGCGTGATTTCAAAATATCTCCACAAGCAAGTATCGTATCAATTAAAATCTTCCAAGTATTTTATCTTTATCCAGTGATTCGTAATTAAATAAATAGATAATTTTTATTTTTGGTACTTACATTTTTTTTTTGTCAACCATTTACATAAAATCATAAGACATTGCCAAATGTTTGCAATATGCATTCAAAAAGGAAAATTTATTATATGACTGTTTTCACACAATAATAATTTTTTTTTTTGCAGTTGCTGTGAATTTTTCCACTAAATTGTTGAAATTTCTAAAAGTTGGAGCAATAACATTAAATTCGCAAAGGATCTATTTTGTGATTTCAAAATTTTATTTGATACTAGCTGTTACCCGCCCGCTTCGCTGGGAATTTCATGATGTTTTGTAAATTTTTACTGCTTATATATATGTATATAATTATTGATATCCAAGTCCTGCATTAAGAATTCGATTGTATTGAAAAATATACTTATACCTGTAACTGTCGCCTGTTGATAAAAAAGGGCAGAACTCATCTAATTTGTGTTTTCTAAAAATCTCTAAAATTGAAGCATAGAATGATGTTTGCTCTTTCGTAACTCAAAACCAAGTGGATTCCCGCAAAACCAATTTTCGGTGGATCTCTACTCCGTAAATTGAACATGCAAGCCAAATTTCAAGTTTAAATCTAACAGAAAAAAAAGCAAAAGTTTTACTATCAATATCCCCGTAATCCGTTGAGCCGTTTTCCAAAATAACCACTCTTAGCGGATTTCAACTCAACAAAAGAAAAATGCAAACCAAATTTCATTATTATAGTCCTTGTAGCTCGAAAAAAGTAATTTTTTTGTCAATACGTCCCAGTAACCCCTGCACCCCCCAGAACTTGATTGCTTAAAATCATTCTTAGTGGATCCCTATTCAACAAAAGAAACATGCTTAACAAATTTCAAGTAATGGGTCTAACAATTAAAAACATGAATTTTTCTGTAACTCCTCTTGACCCCTCGCAACCCTCCTTGGGGTCAATTTTCGTTTTACTCTTTGTTAGACGAACTCTATTCCATGAAAGGAACATGCCTGCAATTTTCAAGCAGGATGATCAAATAGTTTAAAATGGAAATATTTATCAATTACGCCTCTTAATCTCCCGAAATTAAACTAAGTAGTTCATATTCGCGAAACCCATTTTGTAGCGGTTCTCTACTTTACGAAAGGAATCTGCTTATCAAATTTCAAGACTGTGCGTCTAATAGTTTAAAAATGGGGATAATTATCTCTAACGCCACTTCTGGGTCTGTTTTCACAAAACCAATTTTGTAGGGGAATTGCACACTATGAAAGGAATCTGCTTAGCAAAATTTGAAGACTGTGCGTCCAATAAATTAAAAATGCAAAAAAAAAAATCAATAACGCCCCTTGAACCCCGCAACGCGGCCTAGGGATCGATTTTCACAAAACATTTTAGTGTATCTCTATCCTATGAGAGAATCTGCTTACCAAATTTCAAACTGTGCGTCTAATAGTTTAAAAATAGAAATAATTATTATATCTGCCCTAACACCCCTTGGGGATCAATTTTTCCCAAACCCGTTTTGTAGCGGATATTTACTCCATGAAAGAAACATTCCTACCAATTTTCAAGCAGGGAGGTGAAGTAGTTTAAAACGAAAATATTTATCTAGTACGCCACTAAATCCCCGCAACGCCATATAGAAGTCTGTTTTCACAAAACCTTCTTATGGCTGATCTCTACTCTATGAAAGAAATCTACTTATCAAATATAAAAACTGTGCGTCTAATAGTTTAAAAATGGAAATAATTATCTATAACGCCCCTTAAGTCCCGCAACGCCACTGAGGGCAATTTTCACGAAACCCATTTTGTAGCGTATCTCTACCTTATGAGAGGAATCTACTTACTAAGTTTCAAGACTGTACGTCTAATAACTTAAAAATCGGAATTTCTAACGCCCCTTAAACCCCGCCCCGCAAACAATTGCTGCTAATTTGAAATTACAAACAGACATTCAATTTAATTTATTTGTATAGATATAGATTGGGATTATAATAACTATTGTTTAAATGTGACTAAAAATGTAAATAAAAAAAAAAGAAAGGATTAAAACTAACCGTAAAACTTATCA
>BMAO01036483.1:0-29701 GCA_019973975.1 Trichonephila clavata | reverse complement strand
CTTTTCTCAAAATTTCATCACATGATCCTACGGAAATGTGACACTCCTGTGCAATTTCTCGGACTGTTAAACGACTATCAGAGTGCACCACAGCCTTCACTTGTGCAATCTTGTCCTCAATGCGAGAGGTGGATGGGCGTCCAGAACGGGGATCACTGTTCACTGATTGACGACCCTCCTTGAATCGTCGGAACCACTCGAAAACCCGAGCACAACTCATCTCCAAATGCTGTTTTCATCATCTCGTAGGTTTCGGTACCCGTTTTACCGAGCTTAAAGCAAAACTTGATACAGATTCGCTGATCAGTGTTTTCAACACTTTTCTTTTTTCGACGAACGCACGCAAACACTCCACGTGAAAGAAGTCAGTGTGACTGAACGGCGCACTGTACAGACCTGCCGAATTTTTGTGAGACAAGGTGAAATATGCACGCGCATGATGCACACAGTCCCTCCGCTAGGGGTTTTCTGGAATAAATAGAATAAATTCAGTATCGATACTTTCTGAACAGCCTTCGTAAATTGTTTCCAACTGTACCAAATATATTGTTCACTGTGATAATTCTTTTTTGTTCAAATCCGAAAATTGTACTTTCCCAGTAGATAAAAGTGTGTGTGGCTGGGAATTTACACAGAAATTTATCTAAGTTTTAATAATATTTAAAAAATGTTTTGTCGTTCTGTAAATCCTACAACAGTAGCACTGTTGGTGGGGTAAAAATTTAGTGTAAGAATTTTTACGGATTACTTTTCAAAGTACGGTGTACAGTTACAGTATCGGACACTAGCTTTGCTCCAAAAGATCTGATATTTATCTCATTGAACACATGCTGCCAAGAAATTATTACATTTTTTTTTATCAGAAAGTTTTATTTTCTCTGAAAAATTGTTGAAGAAATTAACTAAATTTAAATTCGCAAACACTTTTTTTTTAAATATTTCCCCCTCCCTTTTTTTTACAGACATATTGACAAACATGGGGGGGGGGAGCTCTCAAATAATTTCCCTTTAGCTTATTAAATTATTCAAAAACGAGGGTATATTTTTTCTTTAAACCCTTTGCATTATCCCAAAATGGACTCTTATTTAGATATTTCTTATCGAATAAGCTTCAGCTGTGTCTACTAGATAAGTTTTCTCCATTCTTAACACTAAAACCTACCATGAGTTGTCAAACACCCTGTTTCTTAAAGTCCTCAGGAAATTTTATTAAAAAATATATTTATCATTACCAATTTCATGTTTAATGCATTAGGTTTCCTATTTTGTTGGAGCGTTTCAAGTTACACAGTATATGTACAGAAGCGTCTGTCACAATGAAAACGTCTCAAAGAAAAAGTACTGTTTAAAGTGCTAATGGCATTTTTTTAGATTAGACATAAGTCATTTTTCCTAATAAACATTTCCAATTTAGTAAATAAACAAGACTTAATTTTTAGAAAAATGTTTATTCATACATTAAATTACATTAAGAGGTACTTTTTGCTACAAATCTCTAAACGTAAAATTTTTATATACGCAGGGCATCTGAATTGCAAACCAACAAAAAAATAAGCAAAGGTTTCCCCACCGGATGCTAACAGAGCGGACGTTCACCAGGCCAGCACCGAAAGTAATTTTTCTGGAATCAAGAAACAGACATCACAGCCGGCCTCCTCCTACGAAGAAGCCGGGTACCAAACCTATTTTTAAAGTTAAAAAAAATTACTAAACATATATGCTAATACATGAATGTTTAATGGGATCAACCCCAGGTTTAAAGCAGTTGCTTTTCCAGAAACAGCAACCACCACCTTCCCCGCACTCGGGTTCATCCTCTTTTCTCATATTCCTTTCCTTTCTTTTCTTTATTGCAGCCTGCCACTATTCGAAAAAAATGTTTGTTCAATGTGAAGTTTTTGTAAAAATGTATAGTTCTTGCAATCCTCCCTTCGATGCTCGACAATTTTAGTGCGACAATTCGTTACGCATTTATATTGCCGAAGGAGTGCAGGGCACTCGTCGCAGCAGAGGGCAACGTTGAGACGAGATCACATTTAGAAATATCTGGGAACTATTATGTAACACATATTCCAAATAGGTCTCACGAGTTATTTACATCCCCTCATTCTCCATTGCAAATCCCGTAGAAAACAGATTTCCACGCCTCCATCTTTATTATAAAAATTGACAAAGTTTTTGGAGCATTTATTCTTGTTTGTGCTTTTTATATCCAAAATAATTACTTAAAAATTTATCTTCTATTTGTACAATAACATTTCAGTACACGACATTCGTCTGATTGGTTTTTCAGGAAAGCGTCCCGAAATATTCACATTAAAAGTACTGGCATTTAGCAGAGTTGAGATCAATTGTTTTTGCTTGCAACAGTTTACTCATTTTAAGTAATGTTACACACACTACCCCCGCCTCGGAAAAAAAGGGCTTGACGTTGGCACTTAAGCTTCTGTTGATGGTGGGTAATCGTTTCAAAATTCGGGGAAATACGACCAGAGCCTTTACGAGCCCTTTAAAACTCAAGGAATACGTACTTTCCTTTCTGATTAATTAAGGGCTCCCAAGTATTTGAGAGCAACTCATTTTAGTCCTCCATCATCCCCAGGCCCAGATGCCCCTCCAGCAGACACTACTCATAAGCTAAGGAACATTCTAGTTCTGGCAAACGCGTCAAAGGCCACGGGAAGTTTTCCACAGTGAGGAGCATGGAAGAAACAGGAAAGGAAAAAAAAGCCGAAAGCAAATCAGAAATTATCTTTCGCAAGGGGCCCGTGCAGTCCACCCAACCTCTTTTCCTTCGCAGGTCGAACAATCGTCGTGATGGAACCTTGAAAATACATTTGGAAATAAAAACGATACACGTTTTGTTTTAGTGTATTTACAATTTTAAAGACCGTTTGTTGGAGAAATTGCGACTTTGGAAATAATCCGCGAGCAAGTATCGAGTAGTACAATCTCCTAAGGTCACCAAAAAAGTAATAGATATGCAGATTGTACATACCTTTGTCTAACAGCAGGCATTGAAACAGAGACTTTTCTTTCAGTCAGTGTTCAATTTATCTCGTAAAGCGTAGGAGAAAGAAACTCTCATCTGCAAATCGACCATCCGTGGTAATTTAAAAACAACCCT
This sequence comes from Trichonephila clavata, assembly GCA_019973975.1. NCBI lineage: Eukaryota > Metazoa > Arthropoda > Arachnida > Araneae > Nephilidae > Trichonephila > Trichonephila clavata. Next base: position 26,574 of record BMAO01036483.1, on the reverse strand, counting down.
CCACAAAATCAATTCGTAATCTTCTCTGAACAAAACGATAACTGGAAAAGCCCATCAATTGTGAAATCACATTACGTTTCCTTGTGAAAAGAAAAGTTTTAACTTCCTGTTTTGTCGGGACACATCAGCAGTGCTGACATTTGTTTCCACGTTTCTCCACCGGTAATCCCTACCCGCTGCTCTCTCTGGCGAACCAACACCGGCGCCTCGTCGCAGACCCGAGTAGTGGGGCAGATCTGCCTGGGCTCAAAGTCTTCACGTGATTCCCCTCTTAACGTTAGTGCCACACAAACACATCACTGTTCTTCAGAGTTACGTGAAAATCCAGCCCCTACGTTTTCTTGCACCGGTTTCTCCTTCCTACACTCTTTTGAGAACCCTACCTATCCCACAATAGTGTTGCGTACGGACCATCGTAATGCTCTACCTTTACTGCATCCTGCGTGGCAGTAGCCCGGGGTATTTACGATAAAGAGACTGTTCAGAAATCCCAATTGGAAGGAACGACATCACGTACGACTCCCGAACAGGAGCACGTTTCGGCGGGATTGTCCGGGGGGGGGACGCATCTTGTCTTACTGCGTACTCTTTTCCATACTACTTAGCCTGGTCGGAGAGACTCCTGTGGCTTCCTCTCTTGACCGTAGGAATGCCCTGCACCATGTGTGTTACAGTATTATCAGGGGAGGGGAGACAGTCTTATACCCCCCACCGATATTATTGTAATCCCCCTCCTCCCAGAGAATTTCTGAAACTCTGCCACAAACATTACTCGTCAGGACCGGCCTGCCTCACGGTCCACATGTGATTTTTAGGACGGTGCGCTTCTCCTGAGCTCTGCGAACTCCATCTACCCTGTATGTGACTCCCCCTAATACTGTGATCCTTCATCTACAGTGAAACTATGCAATCCGCTCGACCCATGCGCTTTCTGAAGCCGACTCACTAGAATTGCGTTATTCGGGAGGCCCAAACAGTCCGTAGTGTCACTCTATCGGCCCACAACCATCGTCTCCACCCTGGGTTCTTCAAACTTGGCCAGTCCTTCAGATGCATGGTATGTTCTCCTCGAAAGGCTCCGTATGTGCAATCCGAACCTAGAATACTTGTCTGTTCCCGAGCTCTACGACACCCCCCCCCTCCCGGACGGTCACCCACCCACGAAAGCTGCAAGACCTAAATGGTAGGACCCAGCTTGTGACGTGGCTACAGTTACTCTACCAATGCTAGCTGCCCTCTTCGGGATTCACCTCATGAGATCGTACGACGGGCACCCACCCTCAGTCCTTCAACTCCCGAAACTATGCGGACGACCCTCACGGTCGTCAGCAGAGGTGACACAAAATTCCTCGTAGTGACTGCAGATTAGCAAGCAGGCAACTCTCTCTCTCTCTCTTTCCGCTGTGGGGCCACAAGTGAATTTTTACCATGGAGCACTCCCCCCAAGGTCTAGCACACCCACTTGCCCGATGCGTGACCCACATATTTCAAAGCACACCTACCAAAGGGGCGTATTGATCCCACCACCCTCGGATGCGAGCCGTACCACACATGCGACTCTTTCCATCGCAGCCGGCCGTACGCTTTTACCGTAATCTTCCGTGCATGCAACGAACCATTCCTTTCCCAGTCATTAATACCCCTCCCCCACCCGAAAACTAAAAACTGCCTCGAGCAGCACCGACAGCCTAAAGTGGAGTAATTCGGAATAACGAAACAGTCGGTAGCAAAAGGGACACCGAGCTCCAAAAATGCCTCGTCGTGACTGCGGGCCGCATCGTGTGGAATGGCACGCGAGGAGCTGTTTCTGCCGCACGACCCACCAAACATTCGTGAGTCTTTACGACGTTACGCTTTCTTCTAGATCTACGACTCCTGGTGGCCCCGTACGTGACCGCACCCACCGAACAATCCACGTACTCTTTGAAGCCGAACTTCAAAATTCGCGTAACACCCAAACGGTGGGGCGTTTCGGCGTGCTGACGATGGGCTTCTCCTCGCACCCGGCAAACTCTTCGACCCCATCGTCCTCGAAACGTGTCCTGTATCGCAGAGGCACGTGTGCTACGATACGATTTACCCGTAAAGCTCAATACGTGCTCCCCAACTTGGAAGGCTCGTTTCTTCCCGAGCTCTCCTATCCCTGGCAGCCCAACGCGAGAGCTCGTACGACGGGCACCGACCCTCGATTGCTTAAACAATGTGGACAACCCAAACAGTCGGTAGTAAAAGTGACGCCGAGCTCCAAAAATACCTCGTCCTAACTGCGGGCCGACCACACATGCAAACTTTTACGTCGTTACGGCTTTCCTCAATCTCGACGACCACCGGCTACCCGTACGTGACCGCATCCACTGTAACGGTTCGGAAGATCACACAATCTACGATGCCGACCTACCAAAGGGGTGTAGTACCCAAGAGGTGGGCTCTGTCAGAGTGATGCCGATGAGATACTTCTCATGACCCGCAAACTCTTCGATCCCACCACCCTCGTATGCGATCCGTATCGAGCGTGCGACACTTACCATCGCAGAAGGCCCTGCGCTTTTCCCGTAACCTTCGCACTGACAAAAACCACTCACGTCCTCTCTCTTCGCCAATAATTCTCCACTCCCTCAATAATGCTAAAAAAGCCTTAGGAAGCGCCGACAGCCTAGAGTTGAGTAATTAGGAATAACTAAACAGTCGGTAGAAAAAGTGACACCCAAACGTGGGCTTCTCTTTGCGCCCAGCAAGCTCTTCCACCCCATCGTCTTTGATCCCGTCTTCTCGAAAATTGGCCCCTCTCCCAGAGGCACACTCGCTACAATACACTTACCCCGTAAAGCTCGATACGCTCTACCTTAACCTGGAAGGCTCGTCTCTTCCCGAGCTCGTACGATGGGGCCCCAGTTTGTTGACTCCTGAAACTACATGGAAGACCCAAACGGTCGGTAGCAAAACAACCCCTACTCCTAGTAATGCACAAAAGGGCATCCCGCAAGTTTGTACGATGGGCAATCCCAAATGTTCTTTGCAGTCACTGTGGCCCAAAGGCAAACAATGACGATGCGTAATCCTCTAGCTGTGCAAACCGCACCCATTGGAACCTTCCCTGAGGTAGTGTCGTCCTCCGAGCTGACGGGTTCTTTGAAGTTCACCGACTGGCAACACGCCACTAACATTTCTCTTCTCAATGCTGCGGTACGCTATACGTAAAGCTCCGTACGACCAGGTTAGTACTGCAATCCCTAGACCTGCGTATCCCAACGACAGTCCGTGGAAAGATGCCTCTCGTTGGGACCACCCGAGCTTTAAGATCTCGAACAATCCCTCGAAACTACACGGATCACCAAAGGGTCGGTAGTAGAAGGGCCACAATCATTCCTTGCTTCTCCTTCTGGAAATGCGACTTTTCTGGTGGTACACGTAGAGTCGTTTCATAGACAACGTGTTACAAAAATTCACTGATCACATGTCCCTTATTTCACGCTCCAATCTTTACCAGGCTACGCTCCTTTCGCGAGAGCTGGTACGCCCATCTCCGATGATCCCTCGACTACTCGCAAGCATTATGCTATGCCTTACCCGAGCTGTATGAACCACATTAATCCCACCACTTCTCAAAGTACGCAGAGCCAAATGAGTCCGTCTTTACGACGGTTCACCTCCAACGTCAGTTCCCTAATAAGTCCTCGAGTTTCTTGCGTGACGGTACGGCACTCGTGCACCGTGGTACGCTTTACCCATAGAGCTTCCCGTGTGCAACCCGTCTGGGGGGCTCCCGAGCTCTACGCTCCTCCTCTCGGCACGTTAAGTACTGGTCCAGATGACTCACATTTTTCGCCCACTGCTTGACACGATAGCCCGTACGGCGGACAATTCCTATGCATACCGCCCCACTGTCATTTACTTGGCTAAGCTCCTTCCGCGACATCTCTAATGATCCCTTGCTTCTCAAAATGTGTCGCACATCCATGCACACTACGTGACCCCCAATAAAGTATGCACAGCAAAAGTGAGTCCATCTTTACGACCTGCACAATGCCTAAAGGGTGGCACCACCAGGAGCCCGACAATTCCTAATGAGTCTTCATCTCTCGAGAGTTCTTGGCGTGCCTCTCCGAATGTGGGTGCTCGCGTACTTTACTTGTAGAGCTTCGTATGTGTGACCAGCTCTTCAGCTCTGCGACACCCCCAAAACCGCGTGCACGATCCGAGCGCAAGTGACACCAAATTACTCAAATGACGTGCTCGACGTGGGCAATCCCTGTCTCAAGATGACTCCTTGTCCAGATCTTCTGCATTGTGCCCTAGGACGGGCCCTCCACACCAAAACCGTTCCTCGACCCCCTGGCTGACCGACATGAGAGCTTGTATGACGGGCATCCCGCAATCGAAACCCTTTGCCTCTGGGTGCCCCTCGAGCTCTTAGGTCCCCCCATCGAGACTCCAATCCCACCCCTGGCTGCAGCTCATACCACCCTCTCGTTGGCACGCTCCTCTTGTGCAGAATGCCTCCTCCACCTACTGCCCTACCATCCAACCAAAACCCAGTTACAAAAAATCTCTTACCTTGTTTCTAATTTTCCTGTCTTGGGGGCTTTCCTACAGCGATGCTTGAAAAATCCCTCGCTGCAATTGTATACTCATTCAAATGACATCTCGTATGTTTCAAAATTCTTCTTTGGCAGTACCTAAATAGGCACATTCTTTTCCATCTGAAAACACTCATTTATTTTCCTATTGATCGAGAGATCACTTCTCAAAAACTCAATCAAAAATTGCAACTTTGCTTCCACAAAATACTCATTTTATCACTTATTTGTTCATGTATCAAATGGTAATTCCACAAAAAGCTACCTTGAAATTACATGAGTTTTAGGTAAAGTAATCTTAATGATTTCAACTCATAAAATTATAGTACCTACTCCTCAGTAGGCCATGATCCCAAATAAGGACTCATAAAACTTATTGACATCTGTACAATTTTTTTACCCTTAATATTTGAAAATTGATAAAAAATTTCAAATTTATTGCAAAATATTTCTTAGATGCGTATATTTACTTTCAAAATACATAATTCTACATACACAATTTTACGAAACATACAATTCAGAACATTTTCCATATAATATGCAGAATATCATTCAATGAATAGCATGACATAATATCCATTCCAATAGTCAGAAAACTTTTAGGAAATGTTAATTAGCTTATTTAAAACTGCTGACCTTAAGAAATTGCAAAAATGTAGAACAAGTATCAGTAGAACTGCTATAATGAATATATAACAAAAAAAGAATCTATATTTCATAAAACTTGATTAAGCAAAAAACTTATGGCAACCATTTCCCCAGAAAGCTCTAAATCCTTAAGGACACCCCGAGAAGAGACTGCTGCCTTGAATATCTTCAAAATGATTATTGTAATGAATGTGGAGTTGGCAAAAACTCCTTTAAAACATGGAACAGGTATTCATTACACAAGTTAAGCAACATGATGGAAAACAAAACTCTGATGTCTGTTTTTCTTTTACATATTTAAAAGAGGATACATTACGACAATCTTTACTCCCAACAGCAGAAAACCAAAAGGTTAGAGTTAAACAAAGTAAGTATATAAATATTTTTAAAAATAAATTAAATCATAATGCCACTCTTAGAAATTTCAAATCACATAGTTTTATAAGGAAAGTTTTGTTTAATTCAAGTACTAGCTGGTATTCTCTGTAAGGCTAGATGCATTTATAATTTTAGAGAATATTTGTTGGTGAATTCGCATCATTGCTTTTATAGAATTGCACTCTGCATTACTATTCGTATAAATGGGCTGATGTCACGAATTGGAAATGTGTGGATGCATTTTGTTTAAAATTAAAAAATGATTTTCTTTTAAGCACGGTGTTTGAATTTTTTGTTAAATTATTCATTCGCCAATTAATGACTATTCATCCATGCTTCATTTTACTGTTGTATCCTTTTCAAATTTGACTGTGAAATAAGTTATACTAAATACAAGTGGAGCATTTAATACACAAGCAAATTCGAAACATTGATTACAATACTTTTTTTTAAATGAGGTTACGTATGAGAACTTGGCTCCTTTGCTTATGTATCAGTAGTAAAAAAAAAAGATGTAACGCGAAATACTATGTAATTTTAGTCTCTAATATATGTAATCTAACTGTTATTAATTAATGTTCTTTTTATCCATGTAGTGTAGTGTAGTGTAGTGACAGTGTTATGTCATATTAAAGTAGTAATGTGAAAAGTACAGGCTACCTACTTTTTTTGGGGATCTATTTTCATTTGAAGTCTTTACAGCCGCTTGATTCCGGACCGACTGAACCGACACTCTATGTATAAGGATAAGTAAAATTTTCCTTATTAGAATAATAGAGCATTTATTTGATTTAGCAAAAGACACTATTTGATTGATTTTTTACAACAGAAAGTGAGCATAACATTTTCAAATTTTCACACCGGATTTTTCAATCAAGCATTTCATTTTTATGCGAATCTTTTTACACCAACAGTTATTTGTGCCAATTTGTTAAACATCTGCTGCAATTTGCTAAAATCTAGGAAACTCGGCACATACTGCCTACAGAAAATTTACTTAAGGGAGTTCGGCACTTCCATAGGAAATGCCGAACTCCCCATGTTAAATTTACGTAAATTTATGTACCTTTTTCTCAGAAACTACTTTCTTCTCATAGATGAAATTTTTACAGTAGGTTATATGTACTATCAATAAGACTTTAATGGAGGGTTTTATATTTTTACTAAAAATTAAAATAATTATGAATTTTTTAAAAAATATCCTATCCCCCCCCCTAAAATTTAGCTTAAAAAGACGTTATCTAAAAAAGATTGCTAGAGATATCTTATCCCCTCCAATAAAATGTGTAAACATGTTGAAAATATACTTACTGAAAATTTGAGGACCCTACATTAACTAGTTTTTGAGAAAAAGGTACATAAAGGGAAAATATTGCATTTTGAGAAAACAGGCTTTTAACCCTTTAAGCGGTCAATTATTTTACCAGAAATGCTTCCAAAAAAGGCATATTTTTTTATTGCATATAATTAAGTACCATACTTAATAGAATAAGAATATTAAGAATTTTAATTTTTTTTTTCACTTTTAATGCTTTTACAACATTTCTTATTCGTGATTTTGGGGGTCAAATGCTGCATTATCAGAAAAATGCAAGCAGCGTTGCAAAAGGCAGAATCGGCGATGAGACATTATTTTAGAGAAAAAAGGTGTTTTTTAGTTGAATATCTTTTGCTCCAATAATGATCAATTCCAGGTTTCTTTACAATTCCTTGAAGTATATATATATATATATATATATATATTTTGAGACTCTAGGTAGACTCCTTGTGTGCCAACAAGTATAACACAAGGCTTACAAACGTAAGTCAATACTCGATCAATAGTGGTAGGAAGTTTTAAGTACAGGGATACAAGCACAAATGGGAAATCGAAAGGTAAAAAGAAACAAGACGGGATGCAAATACAATAAACACAGTACAAAATACAACATTGCTCACATGCAAAAACGGAGACATTCAGTAAATAAAATTATACAATGGGGAAGGTTTGGAAGCACATGTGTGATCAGAATAAGACTTTCAAAATACAAATGAGTAAAAGCATGCATACACACAAATACTTAAGAATATACACACAGACATATATATATATACATATATATATATATATATATACGCACTTTAAAAAACCAGATACATACGTACACAGTAATTGTTAGCAAACACACACAAAATAATAAAATAGTAAAAAAAAACACAATTTTTTTTTTTAAATAAAAATAATTAAATTGACAATCTAAACAATACGAGAAAAAATGCTATTAATATTTGCACAAAACGATGTAAAAGAAGACTTGCTCTGAACAAAGGCAGAGAAAGGAGGAGGCCACGCTATATTGTTCTTTTGTAGGCAATTCATGAGAGTACGTCTTTCGGAAGAGAATTTAGCACAAGCAAATATTAGATGCTTGACATCCTGGCTTGAAGTATATTGAGAGCGAAAAATACATGCAACTCTTCCACAGTAGTTTCTACCCAAAATTTACTCTTTGAGAAATGTCTTGCAACACTGGATTGGATGCACTGTTTAGCATATTTATTTGTCTCTTCTCCAATTTTACTCATGAGTGAAAAATCAATGAATGTTTCATAAAATTGTAGAACATCAGAAGTGTCGTCAAATTGTACGTGCACAGAGGGAATACCAGAAAATTTAAATCGAGGACACGGAACAGGTGGATTTTTCACATCAACCTCGGTAAAAATTCTTGCAGAACTCAAATCTTCATCAGAGCTGAGCTCACTGCACGAGTCATCTGAGGAATAATCCAAATAATTAGAAGAAATATCTGTATCTGTATCATAATGTAGTTCATCATCGAACAAGAAAGTATTTTCGTCGTCTATTTCATCCATAATTTCCATAAGATTCACAAGCACGGCATACAGTAGAACAAAAATTTCAAAGAAAAGTTCCCGCTTTCCCGCTACATAGAAAAACCCGGATGAAAAGCATTTCATTTACATGGAGAAGCCACGCCATCTGTTGAAAAATAATAATACTAAATAGTCCCTTTCAATAATGAAAAATGCGGGCAAACCAGAAAAGGAAAGGAGAAAATATCGATGCCCGTACGCCGTACGGGCAAACCAGATGAGGCCAATTACGGGTAGCACGTACACTGTACGGGCAAACTGCTTAAAGGGTTAAGTAAAAATTTGTAATTTTTGACGATTTACTTCTTTAATACTTTCATGAAGCATATGAAACATTTTCTTTACCCTCTGCTTTTAAAAAAGACTCTTCTAATTTTCTTTTATTCATAATTTTTAGCAATCTAGCCTTTTTTTTTTTTTTTTTTTTTTTTTTTTTTGTATCTCAAAATGCTTTTGTTGGGCTACACGAATCCCACGTGCATCTAATTTTTTAAAGCATGACACACAATTAAAACTTAATTCAATACTACAATGTTTTAAAATGATTAATTTGGCTACATGGTCCATATTGAACTGTGCAATTGCCATATTTACCCCTAATTTTAGAGTTTTTAATTTCACAAACGTAGATTTTTGAATGACTGACCATATGCTATTATTAACAGGTTTTGAGACTTTCCATGTAGACATTTTTTAATAACCTAGGGTCAGCTAAATCTCTAAAAATTGGCTTAATTTCATTCATGAGGGAAGATGACACATGGGTATGCTTTTTATGATCATAATGCTTTTCGTTAAATTCAGTTTTTGCTTTCTGAAACTTGCCCCATGAATTTGAACCCGAGGGACACAATCTATGTTGAGGGCTGTCATTTGTAGATAAAAGATGGAAATAAACATGTTGTATATATCATTGATAATTTTTCTAATGGCCATACCATAATACCTCTGAATTTTGGAAATTAAAATGTCGGTTGCGTCTACTTAGGATTCCTCATCTCTTAATTTTTTCCCTGTTTTTACTTTTGAGATCCAAAAAATGAGTGACCATACGCTTTTGGATATGCCCAACACACTCTAATTTTTCCACTTGAGTGTCATAGAGATTCAAGGCAAGTATTGATGAAAAACCTCTTGAATCTCCATCACCCAAATATTTTGTGTAACGAATGCCATAACGAGCTTCGGATCTTTCGAATATCACCGTTACACCTTTTGCTTCCATGCCTCCTCTTGTTCCACTATAGTTGGCAATACATGATGTTTCATGAACAGAATTAAATGCAGTTTTGCACTGACAATGTTTGGAAACACTTCAAAGTCAATAACTTTTCCAGTACTGACACTTTTAGCTGTATCAATACCATTGAGGGACTGGTATCCTCTTTTCTGCCATGAACCATTTAAGGCAACAGCAATTCTACGGCTACATTCTATTCGTGTTGCCTCCTCAACAGAATTTCTCATTGATTTTTCACAGGTAAATTTAGAAGAGTCGAAAAATAATTCTGTATAAGTACGGAATTTTTCAGGTGGAGACGGCAAGCTCATAAGTTCACAGAATGTTTCTGCAGCTGAACGACCTTTTCCAATAGATCTGAAAGCAAATACCAATCTGATATTTGAGTGGAAAAGTTTATTTTTATTCTTCAATTAAGTTGGCGTATGGAAACCATGCTTTTTTGCTCAAAAACTACAACACAGTTCCAAGTAATACACAATTCCATCTCTTTTAGAAGCCTCCAATGAGATAGAATGGCCACAGTTTTTACAAATAGCAAAATTCAATAAAGCTCTATTCAATAAATTTAATTCTATTAAAACATTTTTTTCATTACTTCCTTCCATATCTTCATATAAACTGTTGTTTGAAATAAGTTTTTGTTTTGAAGCACTTTGAATAAACGTTTCTGTGCTGTCTGATGTGATAGCTGGAACATTTTGAGCATTCATTTTTTGAACGTCGACATTTTTGAGTTTTTTAAGTATTTTTTTAGATCTCCCTATAGTTTTTGTCGCTAATAAAATACTAATAAATAATTTAATGTAAAACGTGGATTAAACAGGAAAAAAATCTGGATAAAAAAATTAGAATTCACAATTAGCAAGTTCAAGTAAGAATAATCCCATTTAACAACAAACCAAACGAAAAAAATAACTGTGTTGAGTTGTCTTTTCCTTTCTTCAAAGAAAAATCGTTTTATTGATGTGTAAAAAAAAAAAGGTTATATTAGTTGTATACAAAACAAATCGCGCTGTCATCGAAAAATTAAGCACGATGAAAGAGCTTTTAGAGGAGCACCTGTCACGCGCCAAGGAAAGTGCCTTCCTTTAAAAAAAAAAATACTTCTAATTATTGTATTTCCATATATCATTTTAAGTAGAAATGTTTAAACTTTTCAAAAATATAAAAAAGTCAAAATCGATCATTTTTCAAAATTTCATGTGTCGAAATATTTAAGGAAATATTTCTTATGCCTTTCAAACACCTTAGGTCGTTATAGAATGAAGTCACAGAAAAGTTTGAATTTTACAATTCTTTAGTGTTTTTTAAATGTTCAGTAGTTACTTTTGATTACACTTTGAAAATGAAATGTTTTGTGAATTTAATTGTAGATTCACCTTTTCCAGTTGTGACGGGTGCTTACGCGTTTCACTAACCTTCTCTCAAATTCTTTTAAATTGTATTTATTTTAACCAATCCCCGCTGAGAGCTAAAAGTGTGACTTATGCAAACAAGATAGTTTCGGGTTTAGCGAGTTCGAAAGAGATATAAAAGGGAGAAATGAAATGAAGAGAAGAGGATGACTACGTGTTTTGATAGAGGAGTTAACTACGAGATTGATTAAGAAGGTGATTCTAGGAGATTAGTTTAACTAAGTGAAGTTTGTTAGCTGAAGGAAGATTATTGAAAAAGATTCATTAATTCGGTTCGGACGTAACTGAAGATATCAAGGATTGAAACCGCTCTATAGATCCTTCAAGTAGTCAAGAATCCTGTCTGAAAGAGATATCAGGTCTGTGATTTTTATAGATTAGATTTAAATGCGTAGTTTGGTTGTATGCGTTATTCCCCGTGGTATCAGTTAGTGTTCCGTCGTTCATAATTGAATTCTGATCTCACTCCACTATAATTTGTTGTTCTTAAGGTTTGATTAATATTTGTGTGTTTATCTATTAAGACAGATTAATAAAGGATATTGATTTATTAATTTAGTAGTTGTTGATTATGAATCCAACATACTCGAATTTAGATAATGTGCAAAGGGGAGTTAATAATCATAGGGGTAGTGAGAGACTACGACACAGTTTCTAAAATACTATTATTACTAGGATATCTTAAGTCAAATTTCTCCTGAAAAACTGAGAAAGCACAAAAACTTATCATTTATCCAGATTGAAAATAAATTTCATTTCTCAAAACTAAATTTTATGCAACATTTTCTTATGTAAATACATCCAACACCACTATAGACAATAGTGTTTTATTGAAGAATTTCACAACTAAAAATCATAATTTTTGAAAAATTAACTCGTATGTACAGGACCATAAAAATCCCAAGAAAGTGTGTAACAACATATAGTTTTATCAGGCATTTGTTAGGATATACTTTATTATCACACAGCATTATACTTAGAGAATAACAAAACATAAGATAGCAGAGTAATATATTATGACATAATAAACAGAAATTAGAATACAATGTGCATATTTTTTTTATTGGTGCCAATTGATTTGACTGGTATTCTATTTTAAAACTTTGTACAAAAAGTGTCATGGTAATAATTCAGTACAACAATTGCCCATTTGAAAATGTTTCGTTTAGCTGTGAAAGGATTCAGTGAAGGTAGGATGTCACAAATGAGCAGATTTGATAAATAACACGGTAAGCATAACTTCAGAAAATTTCTGTGATCTTAGAAATCAAATCTATGCATTTAAAAAAATTTCAACTTGAAAGCCAAAAAATAGTCATGTATCTACAAAATGTTTGTTTTAATATATAATCATCAACTGTTATAAATTATAATGGATAGTACTTATAAAAATAAAGTTTAAAATTCAGCATTTATATAAGACTAGCTTTCATGGCCCGGCGTTGCACGGGCTATTACCGAGGGTATAACTTAATCCACATGTTAATCTTCATTTTTATATTTGTTAATGCTGAAAATCCGAATACACTCAAATAAAATGGAGAAAAGGGTGAAAGCTCAGGGGTCGTCCTCGTTACTTGACCGTGGTTGAAAATTTCGAAGTCCGTCACCAAAAAACTCTGGAGTAGGTGAAAAGTGCGACTTTAAAAATCCTTCACTCACATTTCAATTCTTTCGTTGCAATTTTTCAGGCCCCGGAAACGAAAATGTAGCTTTTTTAAAAATAGTTGTATGTTGAAAAAAGACAGAGAAGTAGAAATTTTTAGAATTACAAAATTTCACTACTATTTTAAATCTTGAAGTAAAATTGTGAGGATTTTTTGAAATGTTCGACACACGGAAAAATAGTTTCATGCAATTATATTTACGAATGAAGAATTTATTAAATGATTGATTTAAGTATTTTGAGTGTTTTATTAAAATTCGTTCAAATAAGTTTTCGGCTTTTTATTTTTTAAATCACTGATTCTGAAAGTTTTAAAAATCATTTTTATTTAAACGCCACGATATTGATTCATATGAGAAAAAATCATAAAATATGCAAAACATCATTGTTTTGTTAAAAAAAAAAGTTTTTTTCCTATAAAATTCTTTAAAGAAATATAGTTTTGGGCATTTTATTTTTTTAATCATTGATTCTAAATGATCAATGACTTTTTTAAAAAGCATTTTCATTTAAATGCATCGATATTTATTCATTTTAGAAGAAATCATAAAATAGGCAAAGTATTATTATTTTGAAAAAAAAATCCGAATCGTGAAAAATAAATGATGTTTGGTATTTAATTTATTCAATCACTGATATTAAAAGAGCAAAGTATGAATCTTTTTAGTTCAGATGGTTTACTTATCATAGTTATAAGAAATCCTTATACGTAACGATTGAAAAATTTCGATTAATGATTTACAGAAAACAATTCTTTTTACTTAAAAAAATGTATATTTAAAGCAACAAAGAAAACGTTCTGATATAATATATTACAAAAAACCAAGCATGTTCATTATTTTAACAATAATTATTTTCTTAGAGCTTAAAATAATACAAAGGGTTTGTGTGTATGTGTGGTATTTTCATTTGCCCATGAATCGTTATATACTGGTTATATACTAAAGTATAGTCCAGAAAACTATAATCTATCGTTTTATCCAGAAAAAAACAGATTATACAGTGTTGTCATTACATAATTAATCTAGTAATGAATAACGGAAAAAATATTGCTTTAGTTTCGTAAAATATATATTATTTTAAATCCATTTTCTAAAAAAACAAATACAAAAATTCTCACCGTTAATTATCGAAAGGACTATTCATATCTTCATTTCGTTGTTTTTGAATGTTAGATTAAAAATATATAAGAATGAAAAAACCTGGAAATTTATTTACATTCACTGCACAAAATCCTTCAAAAAGAAAATAATACTGTGTGTGAGACTAATATATGTTTCAGAATTATATTTTTTTACAGTATTTTTTATTCCACCTTTCTTAAAAAAGTCATTCTTTAAGAATAAGGAAAATATCAGTCATAAAAAAAAAAATAAAAGGTAGAACACTTTAAAACGTTTATCTGTAATGAATTAGATATACTAATATCGATAGCAAATAACTTCAGCCATGAGAGACAGCACGAAAAAAAAGAGGAATTCCCCTTTTCTCCATTACTCAAATTAACATCATTCACTTATGCCAAGAACAGCAAGTTTGACCTTGGCCACTGAGCGTTAAACAGAGGGGGAGGGGGGGGAATAATAATAATGATTCTCGCGCATGCGCAAAGCCTTTAGAATGTCTAAAGTTTTCATTATTTTTAAGGGCTCAATTTTTAATTGAAAATTCCAAGTTTTCACATATTGATTGGAAACAACAATAATTTTTAAACAAAAAAGGTTACAAAAATAATGCTTATATTATTTCTCGCAAAAACGTTATTTTACGAAAATCACAAAAAAATCTTTAAAATCCGTAATTTTTAAGCAATTTTTTCAATCTTCGCACAGAAGTTGTAAAATATTATTTTACAAATGCAAAAAAAGTTTTGTATGATAATCTTAATATTTGAATAAGTTATTCAATGTGGAGTTAAAATTGTGTGTATATATATATGAAAAGTACATTAAAATAACAGAGGATCATGTTAAAATAAGTATTTATCAGTAAAATGAATTTACGTGGGAAAAATTAGCAGAAATGAAAAAATCGAAATCCGTGGATTCGAACTCGGAGCTACACGATATCACTCCGCAATACGATATCGAGCGTGCAACCAACTGCGCCATAAAGACAAGTAGCAGTAAATGAAAATAGGCATTAATAATAAATGGAAAGTAAAAATTGAAAGTAATTTTTTATTGAAGAGGGGATATTCACACATAACGATTGAATAATTTCGATTCACGATTACATTTAAATGTATTGCAAAAAATTTATTGATTTTTGATATTTTAATAAAAAGCAATTAATAATAAAGAATATATAATATGAACATAGCTTTTTTTTCCTAAGGAATTTATGCCTATTTAACTGACTATTTCCGAAAAAAAAATTTCGAAATAGGCAAATTTTTCCTTTTTTTTTACGGAATTATATGTCAAAAAAAGAAACATACATTAGGCATTATTTTAAAGTAAACTATAAGTTTTATGAAAGAGAACAAAAATTTCGATACTGATAAATATTTTAAATGAATCTCAGAAATGCATTGAATGCATTTTATCATCTTAATCTGACATATATAGTTATTTAATTTTGAAAATTATATAAAGAAAAATTGACGAAAAAATAACTTTCACTCGCATTTTTTTTTTACTCGCCAAAGTTACTGATTTCCCCCTGTTTAAGGTATCCGACTGGTTGCGACAACTTTTTTTTGAAAAAAATGGAGATATGGGGGTTTTTTTGTGATTTTTATATTTATTTGGTATATTTTAAGAAAAAAATCCTAAAATTGAAAAGAGAAAAAAAATTATTATTATTAAAATGGGAAAAAACTGGTAAAAATTTACAAAAAATTACGTAAACGGGGCCCGCCCTGTACAAAAATTTTATAAACAAATACTCAATTTTTCAGTTTTGATATGTTACTTTGTTATTAATGTTTGAAGTGACCTTCAGGATAAGAGATATTTTAATTTTTACAAAAAATAGAGCACTTTATCTTAGTTGTTATACGAAATTGCTTAAAAAAACAGTGGTTATATTCACATAAGGGACTGTAAATTTTGTAATAATGCAGTGATTTATAAATCTGAAGATCAAAATAATTCTACTATTATACAGAACATACACAAAAAATTTCAGTAAATTATTTTAGAAACTTTTTCAGCAATCCTTGTCCCCGTTTGATTTTTTTCAAAAAAACACATTTCGTGTAAAACACATTTTAAAGTTTGAAACACTTTTTTCTAAATATTAATACTTACCTACAGGTTTAAAATTCCCCAGATTTATACGTAACACCTTCCTTTTTCTCAGATAATGCACAGCTCCTTTTTTTAAGTCCTCTGAGTTTTTTTCTCTTGTTTTTTGTAGTTGGCAATGAATGTCTCTCCGAGTCGACAATTCTTTCGTCATCAACGCTTGAATAGCCCTTCACAATGAAACAACCCATTGGGATGTGTAAATGTTCCAACACGGAAAGAATCCCTTTAGATCCATCATTGAACTGTAATACAGCTAAGAACGCGCCAAATTGTAATGTCAGAAGTTCAACAAAAGTTTCTTTTGGGATTATGCTCCACAAAACACCATTAAAACTTTCATTGGCATTTTGGGTCTTTCCATGCAAACATTTTTTGAGAAGTGATTGATCACATAAATCCATATAGGTGTTTTTCACCGTGTTCAATACAGCAGTTGGTAAGCCAGGTGTTCTATGGTTATGCAGTTTTCCTTCTTGCTTGGCCTTTTGGTATTTGCACCACGTATCGGATCCAGAAGGGCATTGTCCATGCATGGGTTTTTTGTCGGTTGAGCAGCAATGAAAAAATGCAGCAATGACTGCAGTCTGCATGTTAGACAAATTGCCGACATTACTTCGAATAGCAATTCCAAAATAATTTTGAAGTGTGTCGATAAATTTGTCGGTCAATTTGCCTTTCCCACCTAAACCTTTTGTGGATTTCTTCAGCTTTCGTAAACGAGAACCAACTCTCTTCTGCACATGTCCTATGCACTCATATTTAGTTATGCTCTCAATACCATACATGTCTTTCACATTATTGAACGCCTTTGAATCCCCATCTCCGTAGTAAGATGTATATCGAAGACTGCGGTTTGCTTCAGACCTTTCAAAAATCCTATAAGCACCGACAGTTTCCATATTAGAAGCTGATCCTTTGTGATTTTTACAAAAATGTGACACTACGCATTTTTTGGAGGGTCCCGATGTTTTTTTGTTTTTGTACACACTCGACAATATTGACTGAGCACTTCAATGTCTAATATTTTTCCAGAGTCCACAGAAATTGCCGAAACACATCCATTCAGTGAAGAGTAGCCACGTTTTTGCCATGTACCATCTACACTAACGCCACACTCATTTGAACATTCCGCAATGGATTTTGCTGACTCCAACATAGAACTGTTTGCAGCTTGTGACGTAGCATGCAGCAACTTAATTTCATGTTGTCTGTATGTACATTTTGAAAGATAAGGAATATTCAGCATACTGAACAGTTTCTTTCCAGCTGAAAATCCTTTGCCAATAACTCTCATTCCAAAGACGAGAAGAAGGTTTACTGTATTTAAATTATTCACCTTTGATGTAGAAGTGAATCCTTTTGAAAATGAACATTTCTTACACTTGAGACACAAATTTGACTGCAAACCAAGTCTTGAGTCTTCAACCAAGTACAGTTCTTGATCAAAACAAACAGGGCAAGAAAGAATAGAGAATATTGATACCAGTATTTCGATGTCGAAAATTCTATTACCAGAAAGAGTTCCGGTATCAACATTAAATAAAGTGTCGCTTAATCCTCTTCCCAATTTTTCTGTACTAATACTTGCATCACTAACTTTCTTTTGAGCAGTGCGGAAATTACCATTAAACTTTCGATTCTTTGGACGTATTTTTCGTCCATGTCCCATGGCAGATATTTGAAGAATAATTAAAAAGCAGTTTTATCAAATACGAAAATCAAAATGAACCTGTTTCAGTAAAAACTACAATGAAAAAAGTTAGCAGTGATATCGAACGTTAAGAAGTAAATAAACAAATATCCTGAAATTGCCAGATTTGAAAACTCCTTTTATATAAAAAAAAATAAGTGAGGCTTCTTAATAACGTTAAACAAAAGATTAAAATATACTTTACTTCAAAATATATTTTTGAAAAAGTGGAAAGAAACCAAAAAAAGTTTCAGTTTTGGTTTCAGAATGCCACTTCCGGTCGGCAGTTACCAACTGGAAGTGTCATCTGCTTGTACTAAAACAGTTGTAACTTTTGTTCTAGTGAACGAAAAATAAAAAACTTGGTAATTTTATAAAGCTAATAAGTTGGTCTACAAAATAGAATCATAAAATTTTTTTGTCAATATTTGACCAAATCCCCGATTTTAGGGTAGTCGGATACCTTAAGGCAGAATTTTTTAGTGTAACCCTTGAGTTAGATGCGGTCAAAATGTAACCGAACTGCGCCAAAGGAATGTTGAAGCAGTGGAAGAAATAAATTTATCTAATTATTCACGACTCATCAAGCGATCACTTTTAAAAAGATGCATTCGTGTTGAAGGCGAACACTTAAATTCGTAAAAAATTACAAAAATGTTTTCCGTTTTATTTTTAAGTTTATCGTTTGGTTTAAGTTCCACACTTAACATTGAATTTCTTGAAATAGAGTCATTTCGCCAATAATTTAGTTATGAATAATACAATGAATAAGTTAGTTATGAATAATACAATTAGTTATGAATAATATAGCAAGTGATGCACCATTTTGGAATCGTCACCAAATGAGTCTCATCGTTTGAAATAACTTGACTATAGAGTAGGCTTTTTTTTTGTATGGAGAGTCAAAATGCAGGTGACATCATTTTCTCAAACTGACTCATAGGCTATGAAGGATGACGTTAGTGGAAAATCACTGTGGAATTTGTGGTCACACGTTTTCCTCATTTTCAAAACCATGCTAATCATCACTTACCAAGAGAGATGAATTCCCTCAACCCACCCCAGAGCTGAGATAGGATTTCACCTTGTGCCAGCTTGAGTTTCAGAACATCCTGTATAGCTACTTCTTTTTATGCTGGTTTTCGTGAGAAATATTTCTTAGTGATTATATTTTGTAGGTATTTGACAAATTGAAAATTGTTTAATACATAAAAAAAA
Organism: Trichonephila clavata; assembly: GCA_019973975.1. Classification (NCBI taxonomy): domain Eukaryota; kingdom Metazoa; phylum Arthropoda; class Arachnida; order Araneae; family Nephilidae; genus Trichonephila; species Trichonephila clavata. The sequence goes on along the minus strand of BMAO01036483.1, from coordinate 7,608 downwards.
GTAATTCTACCACAAACCAAAAAGTTTGGCAAAAGAAGGTCAGTTGACCAAATTTTGAGGTTAAATGTATTGTTATTGAAGGCCAGAGAAATATATATATATATAAATGGTCCTTAAAAAGGAAATTAGATAAATCAGAATTAATTATCCTCTAATTGACAATCAGAATTTAAATAAAAAAGATTTGTGTCCAAAGGCAGATATTGATTGTATGCAGTAGCTAACATAAAAAATTTTCAGGGGGGGGGGGGTTCATGGTCGAAAGTCCCCCAACTCGTATCATACCTCAAGACGACACCGATTCTTCTGATTTTGTTAACAAAAACAGTAAAAAATTAATTATTGAATTAATAATTAGCATTAATGAAATAAATTGTTAATTACAAGTACTTAATTAAATTTTACGTTATAGGATTATCATCAATTGAAAAAAACTCAAGGGCTTTGGGGGGATCCGGACCCCTAGGACCCCCCCCCCTTGTGTGCGCCACTGAGAGAGAGAGATTGTATGTGTAATGTAAGAAAGCATTGTTTTTCTTGAAAGTATTTTTTGCATTTAGGAATGAACTAATTTGTTATTGATATGCTACCCGCTACAGGCCCATTTGAAACGATTAAAATCGTGCCAAATAGGCCTTGACGGAAAATAGTTTTTTTTATCCAAAAAGCCCGCCTAGCACTAATAAAACAAGTTGTAAGAAAATTAAATGAGACTTGATAAAGCACAGATGAGGACTGTAGAAAAACAGCCTTTTAAAAGATTTAAAAACTGCTGAAAATATTACAATGATGAAGAAATTAAATATGCGGAATTTCAAAACGCCAAAAGAAAAGAAAAAAATTTAAAAATAAGGAACGCGGTAAAATTTTAAAAAGTAATAATAATTTGTAGCCAAAGGAAGAACTAAGCACTGAAAAAGCGATGAGTCATTGTGGAATGTGAGAAAAATTATGAAATAATTTTTATTATAAGAAAAGCATCGGAAATTTGCTATCAATAAAAAAAAAAAAATCCTGCCTGACAGAATTATTAATATGTGTGTGGAAGTAAGATCCACAAAAAAAAAAAAATCCAGGAGTCCAATTTATTATTTTTTAAGAAACAATTCTTATAGCTTCACCACATTTATCACATTTCATTCAGGCCAAAATCTAAAAATTCCTAAGTTTTAAAAAAAAAGTAATTCGATCAGTTAGAAAATAATGTTTACCAAACGTACGAATTTGATAAACCTATTAGTCCGTAATGTTTATAAACACTGAATCCTCATACTCTTTTAGAAAATGTGATCCTAGTAATCACCAATAATTTCTGAAACATTCATTATCCAACAGAAAGAAATCACAAAAATAGAACTTGAAACTATAACAATAGCATCCAGTATATAGAAATGTTTAAATTTCTTAAAAAATCGAATCACTTGAAACTAAGTTAACCTTCATTAAAAATAAAGCAAAGCATAACGATCATATACGTTAACATGATAGAAAACGCAGTGCCAAATTATAAAAATCGAAGTAACCATATTGTAATATTATCGTCGAACTAAGAGAAAATTTGAAACAATTTGGAGGGGGAAACGTACCGATATATAAATACAGTGCTTCTCAAACTTTAAATGTTTGAGACCCCATTTTCAATCATAATTTTCATCGCGCCTCCCTTCCGTAAATAATCGATCTACTACCTCAATATTACTTTACACGGTAGATATATAACTATTGGCCGCTTAACCTCTTTAAATATCGAACTAATATGAAGGTGACAATACCTGAACTGTAGGCTTAATCCTTCAAATATCACCTTCCTGTCTTGAATCTCTCCCGCGGACTTTCTAACCTTTTACGGTATTCTTCTCTTTCAAACTCACTTGTCACCTTTAGTTAACTAACTTACTAACCTACTTTATACTATCTATCTCTTTAGTAAGCAAACCTGAATTATGTGTAAGAAACTTAATTTGCACATCACGTCTTCTCTTAGAGAAGATTGATAACTTTTAATAGCCCCAAAGATTTCCCAAGAGAGTGTAAGGACGCGTATAGATCCGTCACAATTTCTATACTATATATATAATTATTATATATTTTAAATTATTTTCTTTACAGGAACATAAGGAAATGTTTATGCTTTCTTTTATATGTGTATTCATTTCTTTGATAAAAAGGATTGATAAATGCAAATTAAGCCTTTTTAATGGATCTTTTGCTCTTGTATGCATGTAAGAATACTTGAGATGTTTCTTACTTTCATACCTAACTATGTATTTCGTAAATTTCTTTTAACTTATTAATTCCAAAGATCAAAAAGAGTTACGGGGTGTTATTAATAAAAAAAAATCCTTTTCATCAGCTATTAGATCTACAGACTTAAAATCTAACAAGTATGGTTTTGTGTGTGTGTGTTCAGCTGAGATATGCAAAAAACTTTTTTTTTGTTGTTTAATTTGCAATTCACGTAAAATTAACCTTCGATCTGTATTGTTTAATTTTAAATTCACCCGTGCGAAGAATGGTATACACCAGCTAATATATATATATTAGACTTTTGAATTTGGTGGGTGATAAAATTCAGTGAGTTACTTTGAGAGATATTTTCTATCTTCCTATTGAGAAGTGATTTATTTAACTGAAAAAGAAATTTCCTCATCTGTTGTTAGGTAAGCTATCAATGTGTATTGCATTTGAAAATTTTATTTAAAATGTGACAGATTTTTGGGAAATACTGTCTGTTGCCAAATGTCTCTACGTACAACTTTTTTCAAAATAAATACTCAATATAATTACCTGTAAGCTTTTAAGTAACCTATGATTACATTTCTGTAAAAAACGATTTTTAAAAGCTAAAAAAAAAAAAAAAAAAACCGTACTTAAAGGGAACTTTCTTGTCTGACTTGTTGGGGCACCCCACACCAAAATTTATAAGCATTTACCTTATGAATTGGTTTCTTATATTTAATTTGATATTTTACCTTCGCTACTGAAACTGTATGTCATATATATAATGTTGTGACAAGAACATTTTAATTTTTTTAATATAATAAATGATTGGCACAGTATAGCCGGAATTGGCTCTTGTGCCAAAAAAAACCCTGCATTCACTCACCCGTTCGAGTGATGTGGTAGTTTGGAGAAGGGGTGCCAGCTCAAATGACTTCCTCGTCGCTTGACAATGATCAAAATACGAAGGCCGTCACCTGTAGACCTCTTGTTGCTTCATAGTGTAACATTAATAAACTCTTATCATCCTTGATAATGAAGGGAAAATATATGTTGTAAAAATATGTTAGTGAGATAAATTATGAATTGTGAAAGCAAGATATCTATTTGGAGTTTTAATAGCATGCAAACACTAAAATAGCATAAGTAGAATAATCAAATTTATTTAAATATGACTTTTGAGTTGATAATGCATTTTGGATATACACACACACATAATCAGTATTTACATACATCAATTTAGATCATAAATAACTAGTTGCATATACTTTTTTATATGAAATAAAAATACACATACACATAAATAAATATATTACATCACACATAACTACTTTATACATTATAATAATTACAAAATTTACATATATTACAAAAGCAGAAGTATTATTATACATTTAGCTCCCTCCCCCAAATCAATGCAGGTATAAAAAAATATAAACAAAATAAATGGTACACGAAAAAATTCCTTTGGATAGTTATATTATTTACATATACTTTTTATAAATACATTACAGCAAACATAACTAATTTATATACATTTTAATTACAAAGCAGGATATAGTTATAGATTCAACTCAGCCATAAACTAAGGGAAATAAAAAAAAAATAAATGACATAGAAGAAAAAAATATAATGCCTTATATTCTGGATTCTACTTTAAGTTTTTGAAAAAAGATCTATCAATTAAAGATTTTGAAATAGTATTAATGCAAAGTATTTTTATGCAAAAATCATCTTTATTTATATGCACTGCTCAAAAAAATTAAGTGAGCACGCAAAAAAATTAAAACACCTTTGTAGATGATAGAACTGGTGAATGAACTTCCTTTGAGCGGGAAAGCGGACAGGTGAAATAACAGAACGTGGCGAAGATGTTGGAGTATTAAGTTTTCAAAAAAAAAAAAAAAAAATAGTATTTTTTGATAGATTCCTAAAAAAGCCTTTTTAATATTTTTTTTTGTATGCTAAGATTTAATGAACAAATTTTTTTTTAAAATCTAATTTTTACAACAAAAAAATATTTAATTGAAATTACAGCAATATTTCTGAAAAAGTATTCCGAATGTTGGACACCTCAGAAAGAAAAAAAAGAAAATCAGCTTAGTAACTCATGGTACACGCTAGATAAAAAAAATTATTCATATATATGTTTGTTTTTATAAACATATACGACTATTCTATTTTAAGAAGTTTATATATATAAATCTAGAGGAGCAAGCAAAAACAATAGGAATGATATAAATGTTCCCATACAAAGAATTAAAAACATGAAATGCTTCAGGGTAACAATTTGGTCCTGCTCTTTCCTGAAAGAATATTTCGTTATTTCAAGGTGGCCCTTTCTCACCAAACATCTGGCGAGACAATCTAAATTGAATCGGAACTCGCGTCTGTAAATAGTACTTGACTGCAGTCACTTTGCATCCAATCTGGATGTTAAGCAGCCCCCTTTCATCGAGATGCACGGTGTTTTGCTGTCAGTGCAATTCTCGCCGTTGGCCGACAATGTATGCAAACCAACTGCGTAAATCCTTTTTTCGGATTGTTCGGACCCTTCGTCCTGTTGTCGAAAGAAACTCTCTTTGAATCTCGTCGCACTGGCTGTACTCTCGAGATGAGCTATAAACAGGATATACTGGCCATTATTTGCTTTGGTAACCAGTGGATGACCTCACCCTGGACAACGTCGAACATGCCTTGCTTCTTAGAATCGATTCCACGTCTTACAACGACATTGCTGCTCCAACAGCAACTGCTAGAGTTCTTTGAGTTTGCACGGATTTCAGGCTCCAGATAGTACGCCAAGCCATTGAACTCGGTAGATCACGTATTTGTGACATTTTTCAGTCACCTTTTCTCAAAACAGAAGCCGAAACTCTGAATTTCAAAACAGAGACAACGAAAAAAACAACAGCATCTACAAAATAACGATTACTGCACTTGCATCCTTTTCTGGTTTTTGACTTCATGTCGCGAACCTGAGGTCGCTGATGAAGTTTGAGACACCGAAAAATCAGCCATTATTATAAAATCAATAACTTTATTTTGTCAAATGTTTTTTTAAATGTCATAAACCAAGGGACGGGTCAACTTAATAGCTATCTTAGATTTCTAAGATCAATAATTAAATTAGTTATGTTGCTGATTGAATAGTACGAGGAGTGGTCAACAAGACCTAAGAAAAAGAAAAACTATTTTTAAAGGATAATAATTTTTCAACACATAATTTTCTAGTTCGATACACTTCATTTGACACCCCTCTAATTTTTTTCAGCCTTCAAAAAAGTACGATTGTGAAATGAGTGAGTGAATGTGTTGGGGTATTTTGCACAAGAGCCAATTTTGGCCAAGCTGCGCCAACAACTTCTCAAATATTTAATGTGTGATTGGGGAAGTTTTCCCGTTTGTGTTTGTATAATGACCTCCTCGCTTGACGTGAACTGTTGTCCACTGAGCCCTTTTAAATCTGGAAATAAAAAGTAATCATTCAGAGCCAGTTATAGCTATTGAAAATGTAGGGAATTGCCGGAGATGTAGGGCCACCTTTAAATTTATTTATCCAATTGTAAACAGTTGTAAACACAGGGGTGTTAAATCCCGTGAACTGCATCCAACTCGGCTTTAATATCTTTCAGCATTAAGCCTTTTAAGTTCAAATGTTTAATCACCACTTGAAAAATTCACTTTTCTCCAATTTTATTTTTAATAAACAAAACTTATTTTCTTCAACTGACTATAAAAACGAAATCAAAGCATGAATATGGCTGACACTGTTACAGATACCTAGAGAGAAATGACGCTTACTAAAAACAGACCATTAGCAATGCTACCAGCACCATCTCTCAGAATTTCTTGAGCACCCCTTCCTAAGTGCAGTAGTCAGGCTTGATTGGTTTTACTTGATGAATCGGATTAAAGATCCTCTTCTCTCATAACTTGAAAGACTTCAGATATTAACCAGGATATGATCTAACTGCTACAGCAGCCTAACAACCAGCACCTACACTCATTTCTCTAGGGTTTAAATAGCACTCAAAGTAGTATGAATGACGGTTTCTCCATGGAAAGTGATTTTTTCCCCCAGAACAGTACAACCTGGGATTCTGGCTTGCTGTTCTCCTTTCAATAAGTATCCTCTGGAGAAGACCAACCGGAACACGTATCCGTATCCTTTTATGGGGTTTCCTAAAGCGATGAGGCACTTCCATCCTTACAGGCGGATCTTCTGGTTCCATCTTTCTGTCACAAACTTTCTTTTCAACAACTCAATCCGGAGTTCCTTGTCGCCACTCTGCTACTTAGATTGTATGGCTGCATCCTGGATTCGATTCAAGGCCTTGTAGTAGATGATTCCACTAAGTACCTTCCTCTTGAAAAAGCTCTGCTCTTGACGGGCAAAATTCGTAGCTGTTCCCAGAGCAAAAATATAGCTAATTACTTCAAGCCAGTTTCCAGCTCTACCCCCGTAAGTTGACCCTTGAGATACCCAAAAAATTGTCCTGCACCTATCAGACAACATTTTCTTGTCCCGAAAAAATCGTCTTGGGAAGTACTTGAACACGCGTGGCAACTGCTAACCAAGTGTGGGAGTAGTTGAGACCTACAGTCGCGGCCTGGAGGTCGCTGGTGAAGTTTGAGACACTGAATAATCAGCCCTTATTATGAAATAAATAATTTTATTTTATCTATCAATTTACTTTCAAGAAATGTCATAAACCGAGGGAGAGGTGAACTTGATCGCTATATCCTAAATTTCTAAAACAAATAATTAAATCACTCATCTTGCTGACAATCCGAAGTAACAACACTAGTCAGTCTTGACCGATATTACTTGATGAACCGGACTAAGCATTCTCTCCTCACTAATTCCAAGAACTTCAACCTAGGCTAATCTAACTTCTATAGCAGCCTAACAACCACCTTCTATACTCACTTTTGAGTTCAAAATAGCACTCAAATTAACATTAAAAAAGCCCCAGTTTCTTTTCTGTTAACTGCTTATAAACATACAAGTGAAGAGAAATATTTTTTTCCCAAAAGATTAGCCCCAAGCGTGGATAGGACCTGCCAGTCATGAACATATATGCAAATGAAGTTATCAATTTTGTACTACACTTTAGATTATGAATGTTTCGTTTTACGTTAGTGATCAGAAGAAATATTTGCGTAATTTCGTTTAATCCATGCGCTTCCCCGACATTTTTTTTGCGAGCAGTTTATTAATCCACACATACTGCGCTCATTGAATTAGGAAAAACCTTTGAGCTTTGCATTTGAATGCGTGCGAGGAAGGGAGTATGCAAACATTTTTTTAATGACGTTGTTTACACGTGGTTTGAAAGCTAGTAAAAGTAAGATGTAAGAATACCTTTCATGATGAATGAAGCA
>BMAO01036482.1:0-11697 GCA_019973975.1 Trichonephila clavata | reverse complement strand
TTTCACAAATCTCTTCGAAATTTCTTTTTATCCAACAGATGGCGTTGTTTGCAACTCGGATGACGTCATAAAGATAACTTTTGTTTTCTGGAAACCTATCGTTACTATAGCAACGGGGTGTGGTTCAGAAATGATTGACAGATGTAGTCGGTATGAGAGCGCATGCGCTCTTTGAAGAACCAGATCGAAGAGAGGAAAAACGTGTCAGCAAACGGGTAGGGGGGTGAGGAAAGAAGGGAAAGAGTTTTCTACAAATAGTTTCAACGTTTGAATAAGGTTCTGTCACTGCCGCACAAAATTGGGTGCGGAGACATTTTTTTTTTGAAAGCCGTGCTAGTGGATAGGTATCAAAATGTGCATTGCACTTCTAAGTATATATAGTTCTGGAATCTACTCAAAAATACATTTTTCTGCAGAAATGATGAGGCTAATCAGTCTAGATTTGTCGGAAAACATAGGATATATTTGCTTAATTTGGGTATAATTATTATGTGAGTTTTTCCCATTCATATGGAAAATAATTGAGTGTAATGCACTTGATATTTTGTCACATGAATTATTGTATTTCAGGGTAGGCCTTTGAGTACAACATTTTTGAGGTAATTCTATTGTAGAATTTTACTGTTTCCTAGTTTCGGATGACATTTATCCTTTTTGTGGAAATTGGTATTGTAGTTTAGAAATCATGTAATTAATTTCAACTTTTCTATAAAATCATCGTTATAAGGCTCCGGATTTTTAGGAAAAAACGTTCAAATTGTCTCTTGACAAATACGTCTACATTGTCTTAGGTATCATAAACAATGCCCATAAGAATAAGAAGGGAAACGAAATATGGGTGGGGGTTTTAATTTTTCGACGAAGAATTTGGTAGATCTTTATTTGAAATTTAGAAAAAGTATTTTTTTTTTCGAATTTTAGGGGATATATTTGTTTTATTTATCTTTGTTACCTTTATTTATTTATCGATCTAATTCTCTTTGTTTGATAGAAATATGCGAAATTTTAATAAGTTTCTTTCTGCTCATATCTCTTAGATACAAATTGTATTTGAAATTGTCATAGAAGGATGCTTATTATGGAAATAAAGTTTCGATTTGAATCTTTAAAAAGAAAATGTCATTTTTCTTAGAAAATTATTAACTAGAGCACTTTTTTGTCAGTCCTTTTTTAACAGCATTCCATTTCTTGTTTTACAAATTAATGCTATTTCCAATCAGGGGCATAGTTACCGCATATCAATGATACGGGGCCCCAAGCTTTGAGGGCGGGCACCCAAACGTGTAAGCAAAAAATCGCGGGGTGGCCTTAGAGAGGGCCCTCAAAGATGATACAGGGAGCAGCTCCGCCAGTGTTTTCAATACTCATGAAAATGTGACACAAATTTCACAGCCTTCAATTAAATTATTATATTCATTGAATTAATTTTCAAGCTAAGATTCCTTTTTTTATTTCCTACGTGCAACGTTTTCAGAATATTTATTGTATATAGTCTGCGTTTGTACTCTCATAATGTTATTTTTAGTGTGGCCGATTATAAGCGGAGATAAAATCGGTGCATTTTTGTGATCGGCTCTTTTATTTTGAATTTTTACTGCTTTGATCTTCTTTTCTAGTGACACGATTGCGATGCTTAAATTCCCCAGAGGAGCGGTGTGGAGAACAGTAGTGCGCTTTTGAAATCTGATGTTGCTATCAATTTTTTCATGAAATTATCTTAATAAGACTCATGATTTACAGAGGAAGTTCTTCAGTGAATTCACGAGCATGTTTATGATTGTTGTCTTGGATATCAAAAATACAAGTCGCATCGGGCTAATCGGAAGACGGGACAGGGGGAATTTTAACATTTTTTTTGCAAGAACAGAATTTTAGTATATCTCTTCAGTTGGGCACTTGTGGAGAAAAATATAAATTTCCCGCCGAAGTTTCATTTTGTGAGAGACGTAGTATGAGAGACCCCCCCCGGAGACGCGATATACTATATATTATGTTTTTTGTGTATAATTGTGCATATATTATATATACGTGATATCAGTGATATATATATAATATATACGTGTATATATGAAATATATATATATACGTGTTATATGAATATATATATATAGTGTAATAAAAATGGAAGGAAACTAAAAAAGTCAATGGACTAGAAAAGGATACCTATTATGATTTCTAAAGCTGTTACTGAATTAAGACCAGCAAATTTGGGTTATATATCTATCTATATATATAAAGTGAGAAAAGCGACTCACTGACTGACTGACTAATCACGATATCTCCGGAACTATTCAACCTACAGATATGAAAATTGGTTTTTTAAACTATTAGACGTACAGTCTTGAAATTGGCTAAAAAGATTCCTTTCGACAGAGTAGAGAACCGACTACAAAATGGATTTTCGCGAAAAATTAATCCACAAGTTTCATTTTCGGGGGATTAAGGGGCGTAATGGATATAAGTATTTCCGTTTTTTAAACTATTATACCTACCTGCTTGAAAATTGGTGGGCATGTTCCTTTCATGGAACAGAGTTCCATTAAAACGAAAATAAACCCCAAGGAGGGTTGCGAGAGGTCACGGGAATTATGGGGAAAAAATCCCGTTTTTGAATTGTTAGACCCACATACTTGAAATTGGTTAAGCATGTTTCTTTTGTTGAACAGGATCTACTAAGAATGTATTTTAGGAAATCAACTCCTGGGGGAGCATGGGGTTACTGGGGTGTATTGACACAAAAAAATTTCCTTTTTTCGAAATACAAGGTCTATAATAGTGGAATTTGGTTTGCATTTTCCATTTGTTAAATTGAAATCCGCTAAGAACAGTTATATTGGAGAACGTTTCTCACGGAATTACGGTAGGAATTGATAATAAAAACTTCGTTTTTACTCTATTAGACTTAAGACTTAAAATTTGTTCTTGCATGCTTATGGAGTAGAGTTCCACCAAAAATTGGTTACGCGGAAATCCACTTGGTTATAGGGTACGAAGGTACAAACATCCTTCTATACTTCAATTTTTAAAATTTTTAGAAATACAAATTAGAAGTCCTGTTCTTTTTTTATATCAAGAGTCGAGAGTTACAGGTAATATATATTATATATATATAATAAACAGTATATATTTATAAAACGTCATGAAATACCCAGCGAAGCGGGCGGGTAACGGTTAGTATATATATATATATATGTTGTGTGTGTGTGTGTTTTGTAGCAATTTTTAAATTCCGTTTTTTTTTCTCCTTCATCTTTATATCTATGGTTGGGCATGGTACGCTCTTGAAAAAATAACGGATTGCTTTAAATATGTTACTAGTTTGAGTAGTGATGTTAAGGCTACACAGTGCCCTTTTAAAGACAGTAATATTGAAAGTAATTTGTGTTTTCTTTTTAGATTATATTATTAAATTTATTCTTCAAATAAAAAAATTTTTTACCGGTCTTAATTTTAAAAATTACAAATTTTTCTTGTAAAATACTCAATTTTTAAAGTTTTTTAGTTATTTTCAGTGATTTCTGTTTCTTAAGATTATTGAGAACAAAAGTTAGTATGGATTTGAACATTTCAAAACTAATATTCCCTACTAAAAATTCCTTGTTGAATTTTAATAATTATTTTTACAGCTATGGAAAATATATCAAATTTTTTTAAAACTATTATTTAAGATTTTTAGAAAAAATAACTAGTGCTCTCAGACCGAAATCCATACTAACTTTTAAAGAACATATATATATATATAAATTCTACAAAAATTTTTCAATATTATCTTGAACAGAAAAAATCCTTGGAGAAATATATCCTCAAAATTGAAAAGTCTGAGAAAAAACACAGTTAGTTTCTAAAGGCATGAAACAAAAATTAATAATGCCTCTAAAGATCTAATTAAAAAAAATGTTTTTATCCAAATTATGTACACTGTATCAAAACACTACTTTAATTAAATATGTTATATGAGGATATATTTTTTTTTATATTTAAAATATGTTTTACATAAAATTGATAGCATTTGTTATATATATACGATGACAGAGATTACTCAGCCTAATCTTATCATGATGCTTTCAAAAAAGTTTTGAAACACTTATAAAAATAATAATGATACAAACTGAAATTAGAAACCCCCAGGTTTGTACGTATAACATCTAATTTTTTCTCAGTTTTAAGTCGGTGCAATTTAAAAAGTTTGATTTTTATTACATGACTTGAAATTATTTTACTATAGTGTTATAATACATTTTGTAATATCATAGATAAATTCAGTTATATTTGTGTATACGGAATACTTGAACTCAATAAAGTCTCATTGTAGTATCAGCTGAAAAAAGGCTGATTTTAAGTCATATAATTTTCAGTAGTATTCCACCTCTTCCAAATATTGTCTTTTAGTAACACAAGAATGTTTTGAGCCCGGCAATTTCTCAATAGGAAAAAATTAATGAAAGCAAAAAAAGCTTCTAAGGTTTTTAACTATGTGTAAAAACACACAAATATTGCTTTTTAAAAATTAAAAACCTCGAAACATAACTGAACAGAAACGATTTTAGTAGTAAAAGTAAGAGTTAATAGCCATTTCACTGAACGAACCGATTATTCTCCCAAATATCTCTCTTTATATACAAAAAAAATTTCATGATGCTGTAAAAAATTTATTTCAAGGTTTTTTTTAAGGTGAAGTTAACAAAAGAAACTACATCTTTTTTACAGAATGGAGCAAACTCACAGTTTGGACAAATTTACATTTATGATAGGGAGGCTTTGCATGAACGTGCAAAAATAGTTAAACGTGACGATGTGTTACAAATTTTACAGCCAATTATGAAGAAAAAACCGTATGAACTACATAATACAAGGAATTACAGTTTTACAATTTGAGCTGTGATAGAGTTGCATAATTTGTACAATGGGAGTTGGTCGCGATTAGGCCAGATAAGGGAGGGGGCGGTACCTCCTTCCAGTTTTTAATTAAACTTTTAAGAATGGAAAAATGCTTTAAAATGATTGCTAACTAATCACTCTCTCTAAACTGTCGAAATATTGAGATTGTCAACTCTCAGAAAACTTCAAATATATTAAAAACTGATTGGTTATCAGACTCCCTTAACCTTTTCAATAGAATTTTTGCTATTCCTGGTGGGCGCAGTAGCTTAGTGGTTATGGTCACGAGTTCATGTCTGGAGTGTCATGGGCTCAAATCCTGTTGCCACTAAAGACCCTCCGTGTAGATGAGGCCATTCCTCCCAATTATGTGGTAGTTAGGAAAGAGGGATGCCAGCTCAGGTGTCATTCTCGTTACTCGACCGAGGTTTGAACATTACGAGGTTTGTGATCAATAGCCCTCTTGTTGCTTTATAGAGCGACACTAATCTCTCTCTCTCTTCTTTTGCTAATCCTGCTCCAGGCACATAAATTACTTTAATAAACCCTGTAAAATTTTCATTTATAGTTAATCTTTTATCTTCAAAATTTACATATCTAATATTGATTGAATTTTTTTCCTAATGGGAAATTTTAAGAGTGCAGTCCATTTGTACGTAGCTGCTTTAATTTCGGAAAGGACTTCCTTTCCAAATACAAAAATAACTTATTTTTGAGATCTGTGCATAATTCTCCGTTTTACGAATTTTTTATTCTGCTTATGTGATCCATTAGCACAGAGTAGTAATTACTTAACATTCGATTAAAATTTTCCATTATATTCCATTACATTAAAACTGTTTAAATGTAATTTTATAGCAAAACATGAAGAAAAATTACATTTTCAAAACATTCTCTTTTCATTGAAAATACTTCTATGTAATATTTTTTCTATGTATATATAGTTAGGATTTTTCTTTACAGAGCCTGAATTAAGATTTTTGAAACATTCACATTATTTTTAGAGTTACTATTGAAATAACAACCAGGCTTCTTCATAAAAATTTCGCTACTTTATTAATATAAGTCCACTTCTAAATTATCCTTCTAAAAAGTCCAGTTGAGGTAGGGATTCTTGGGAGCTTCCCAAATCGAATAACAAAACTAAACTTTCGTAACATCAAGAATTATTTTGAAGATTGTCGAATTTTAGATATCCATAATAATAATGTTTACGATAAATTTTACATCTCGCCATATTGACATCAATAGGAGTATTGTAAAGTTTTCATATGCAAGAGTATATTTTTTTAATTCTTGATTATTTTAGGGCCCCGGTGCATAGCATCCATTGACCACTCCCTGCAGAAATTAGTTAGGCTTTCAGTCTGGTTGAAATGACAATTCTACAAATGTTTCACTCACTAAGAAAGTATACACCCCACAATAACCCCCTTTTTTCAGTCCCAAAATAGACTCCAATCGCCTCCCTGAAATAAACAGCTATCCTGTTCATGTGTTTCCCCCACCCTCCTCAACCTTATCTCAAGGTCACTTGACCGTTTCATCTTGGAAACAAATTGTCAGAACTTCCTTCTTTCATTCCAAACGAAGAGGGTCCCCTCCCAACAATGACGTGATCTCATGACGTAGTCTAGGGTTACTTTAATTCTCTTACCCCTCCCCCTTTCAAATAAAAAAAGCAGAATTAGTGTTTCTGAAGTGATTAAAATCATTATTCATGTAGCAAAATATTCTTTTTCATAAAATAAAGTATTCTTAATGTGTATTTAAGCAGTTTATGCTCAATTTTCTTCTAAAGTAATGTTTTAAAAGTTTTGTACGTAGATTGCATACACGTGGCGCCATCTGCAGTCATTACAATAAAGCTTGCCAAACATGCGTCCGAGCATTTTGGAAGCAAAGATATATGTATTTTTCGTAATTTAAAAATTTTCTAGACCATTTCTGACATTTTTTACATTTCAAGGTGGATTATATGAGTAATTTACGTTCTCAACAAAAGTTTCATATCCAAATAATGTGATTTCATTAAGTTAAAGTACCCTGACCTTTTCAGTACATTTTAGAAGTCCACCTTAACAGCAACTCGATTGCATGGCTTGAACCCTGACCTACTGTGCGGAATGCAAGTATGCTTTCACCTATGCCACTGCATCTCTGGAGTTAATTAAAGTTTAATAGTTTAAAAGCTAAGTATGAATTGCGATGGCTATTTTCGCAAAATTGACTGCCCGTTCAGCGCTATTACATTGACGGTTGAGCACCCTGTAGGAGTACTACTATTGCACAATGGCTCATGCCTTTCCTTTGTAAGACTTAGGCATAATTTTAGAAAAAAGTTTAAAATATCATACTTTTGATCTTGTTCATTTCCCAAATCATTAAAGATGAAATTTGTGTTTCAAATTGTAGAGAATCTAAATCAATTAATTTATATTTGTATATGTATTAATAAATTTATATTTTTATTACAAAAATTTTTTGGAGCTATTAAAAGTAATATCAATTTTATCTAGCTGTAATGAAAATGACAAATTGTGTTGGAGGCACATATTAAAGAGCCCTCACCCTGAGACAAAATCACAGCACATGCATGACTGATGCTGAAGTATATAAAATACCCACATGCTTTGTCTTTTCCACACTTGGAGTGTTCAGTGACACAATTGGAAAAGCAGCTGATTCATCAGATTTCAATAGTTTGGGTGTAATGTGTTTGGGAGAATTCTCACATGCAGCCATTTCTGATATTTATCAAATATTGTACGGATGGCAAAACGACAAATCGTTGATTTGCAGTTTGTCAGCTATGACTCATTGTTTCCGGAAGAGAATTGTGCATTATTTGCTGTGACCAAATGGTTACAACAACTGATATCACCACCAGTTACTAAAGTCCAACTCAGAGTGTATGTTCACAAACACAGTGCAGCATACACTGCTGCATGTATATGGGCTTACACAGTTAATGCTAGAATTGTCTCCAAAAGCTGCTGTAACATATCACCTGCATCAGACCATAGATTATCAGCATTGAGCCATAAATGAATAATAGAAAATCACCCAGCCTGACAGTTTCTGTTTGCATACATTATGTTTAAGATCTGGAACCCTATGCAAATATATATTCAGGGTTAAATTCTTATTATTATTCATAAGCTGTACAGCCAATTAACAGCCAATGCTGTCTCAGTTTTTGTTTAAACTATCTTGAATAGTTTATTGTTATTGTTTCTATCTATTTACACTGATGTTTGCAATCATTTTTCTATGTTGTCTAGCCATCTTGTATGGGGTCTGCCTCTTCTCTTGCCTTCTGGTTTCAAAAACATGATTTCCTTAATTGGTTTGTTGTCATCTTATTTGTGTAGCTTAATTTAATTAATTTAGTTCTCTGTATCTTCCTTTAATACAAAATTGAAAAGTATTCTCAAGATCCCATTTTTCTTCATTCCTCTAAAAATATTTTTCATTCAAATCTCAATAACTCATCCTATATTCTCATTGTCTAGCACTCGCTGCCATATAAAACTATGGGTTTTGCAGTTGTACTTTTGTTCCCTGCTATAAATTTGGATTTAAATTGATTTCTCAAACCTTAATAACATCTATTAACCATATTGATTCTATTTTAATTTTGATCATTATATCATTGTTATTTACAACTGCACCTTAATATTTTAATTGACGGACCTCCTCAAAAACATTGAGTTAAATTGCTCAACTGTTCAAGTCACTCATTTTTAAATACTGATGTGATTTATGCTGTATTTTTAATTATATAGTCTAAAAATTTATTAATTCTCTAAAAAATATATTTCTGCATCGATTTCAGTCGAGGATCAGACACCATTCTTGGTGAAACCTCTGATCCACAAGAACTTTTTGGAACCTTTCAATGTGAAGACAAAGAAATGTATGCTATTAAATGTAAATGTACTGTAAGTATTGCTTTCCTATTCATTTGAGTTCTGTGTAAATACAAAATCAGATGGGAAAAAATGGTTTTTATTGCCCATTGTCTTTTCAGGTTGTGTCCAAGGTTCCGTCAGAGAACTGGTTTCATTTGGGCGGAACTGAAGAATCACTTTTGGATCTTCCACCTCTGGAGAGTGAGAAAAGCTTTTTTATCAGAAATGGTAATCAAGTTTTAAAAACACATTTTATATTCTTTTATTTTTACTTTTTATTTATTTATAATACTTATTTTTATTATTTATCAATTATCAATCTATTTGTGTATTGAAATCTATGTGTTTTAATGCAAAAATAAGTCAAAATTTTAATTTGCTAGATGTCTTATGAAGTTGTTTTCAAAACTTATCAGGAAAGAGTTTTTCCTCTCATTTTATTTTTTCATCCATATTTCATTTGATACTGATACTAACAATTTAAGATTTTTGCTAGTGTTTATTGATGTAACAACAAATTTGTTTCATCAATTAATCTTGAGTTGATTTTCCTTTATTTTCCCCATGGCCTATTTCTGATTCAATAATTCTTCTTTAATGTTCAGAAAAGTTGTATTCAGAGGTAAAATTTAAATATTAATAATATATATGAAATAAATGTATTATTAATGGGTTTTCTTCTGCTCACATGGTAACTATGTCTGGATCAAAATTTTAAAAAGCTTTTTCCTCTCATTTTTAAAGTGCTCAGATGAGCCAAAATTTTCTTTTCATGGTTGTTTTGGATGACAATACAATAATTTAATTATAATTAAGAAAAGTTTACTGATTAAAACTAATTATTTAAGGAATTAAATTTTACTTATAATTCATTTGTTTATAATGTGAAACAGCTGAATATTGAAACCAGCAAATTGAACTATCCCTCTAAAAATTAAATTATTATAACTAATTATTGAATAAATTCAATTTGACTCAACTTTCCCTTTCGCTCTTAAAATTTAAGGTGTAAAAAATTATGTTCTGTTAAGTTTTAAAGAAAACTCATGTTTGTAATCACTCGTTTTTTACTGGTGTTTTTTATTTTCGTGTTGATGTAAAACATGGCTTATATTGTAACTTTTGTTTGAACTCTAAGCAGGGTTGGGATACCTTTTTTTTTTCTATCAATATATACATTTTTATTTTTTTGAAGGTATGATTCTGAAACTTGTCGTTTTGAAGATCCACCTCCAATGCATGAAACCCTTCCTCTGCAGGACGATCCTTCTGATGTCAACAATAAACTTATTAAATGTTTGGGTTGCATCAAAGAATCGGAGGATGAAAAGGTAAATAATATATTTCAGTAATGTGCTTGACTCAAATATTGCTTTTTATATATTAATGAAGGACAATTGATAGGAAATCTGAGTATGCTATAAAGCTAATCATTTTAACATTTTTTAAAATACTGCTTTCTCACTGTCATCCATAATGTGTTTGTCTCTAACACTGAATTTTTGTCATTGGAGCTAGTTGTACAAACATTGTATTTATCAATAATACATGTTTCTAAAATTCTACTCAGTTTATAGTTATTTGGAGAGGAAAGGCTTAAGTGACAAAATGTGTGATAATATAGTTTAGTAAAAATTGCAATAAAAAATTAAACTGTTTTATATTGAAGAAAATCGGGACTCTAAACTGTGGTTCATAAATCCCAAAGATTTTTTTACACCTTTTTAAGTGTGTAGGAAGATTTTAAGTTTAAAATAAATAAAAATTCTATAGGTTCTACATAAATTGGTGTAAGTTTTATCACTTATCTATATACATATGACACAATGGGCTAGATTTCAACTTCTCAATGTTCATTGTAAATTTTATTACTTTTTCTGAAGTTTGCCTTCAGTTAATTTTCCTGAACAGTAAAATTCAGAAGTATAATATATGTTTGTTATTTCAAATAATTTTTGGAGTACAAGGGGAAAACCTGTGGTGCAAGTACGCATCGCTCATAGGTTGGATTTTGATTGTTCAGTTTGCAAAAATAAGATGCATTTTTTTTTTTTCATCAAGAAAAAGGATTTGACTAATGAATTTATTTGGAGATATTGTTGGGAAGGAATAAATTAAAATATTAGGAGGCGTGTAAAAAATAAAAAATACAAAGATATGATTCAGATTTTAACAGAAAAGAATATGAGGTTTTGAAAAGCCAACTGTGATTTCATTTCTTTTGACAATTATTTGAGAGTAAGTTTCATGTCAAATAAATTGTTTGAGTGCAACTAAAACTTAATCGCATTGCATGAATTCATTATGTTCTAAATTCCAAATTCATTTGGAAAAGCATTAACAATATCAGCAAATATTACAAGTAGTAGTATTGCATATTCTCTGTGAATGTTTATTTCCTTAAGAGAATTGGAATTCTAACAACAAGTAAAATCTTCGTTTGTAAAGAAGATATTCTTATTTCATGATATTTCAATAATTCACTAAATTTCATAATTCTCTTTTTACATTATTGTACTTGGAATTTCCTGTTTTTAAATGGTTATCAATGCATATTCATAATTTTTGGTGAGCATTGTTAGAGGTTGAAGAAAAAAAAATCACCTACTTTCACAAGGGGGAGGTTTCCTTAATTCACAAACTAACAAAGCTTCGGAAATTTTGTTGCCATTTGTAACATCTTTATGTGAGACTGGAGTTTTTAATGGCTGTTTGAAAGACAAGATACTTATCTTGATGGCTGAATGAAAAGGAACTGAAGAATAGTGATGTTTTCAATGAGACCATGGTTGAGAAACTTTGTGGTTGAAAAACAATCCAAATAATTACATGAAATAAAATTTTGCTGTTTTAAGCATGTGTTTTTTTGGTAAACTTAAAAAGCATGTGGAATTAATAAACACAC
>BMAO01036481.1:0-38058 GCA_019973975.1 Trichonephila clavata | reverse complement strand
TCAAATTGGAGAGGAGTAGAGCCAAATCGAACTGTCACTTGCATGGTGCTCAAAGCTACGGATAACAACAGGTAGGCAACCTAATCTAGCTTTGCCATAATAAACTTCGTGGGCCTCGATCTAAATACGTCAGGCAGGTGGCATTAGCAGCAACAACACACAACACAACAAAGCACGTTCCCCACAGTTAATTTTTGGGCCAAGCCCACTGGAAAAAAACTGGGATTGACCCAACATCAAGTGGGTTGACTGCCTAGAAGAGGATTTCGCTACCCTATGAATGACTTATTGGAAGACCATGGCCAAGAAAAAAGGCCTGGAGGAAAATTCTTCAAAAGGCCAAAATCTACTCGTGGCTGTCGCACCATTGAAGAGGTGTCCCGTAAATAACGCCAACAGCCAGTTTCCTCATTGGAAAAACAAACAAAAATGCCCAGAGAACCCTATTTTTGTTACTCGGTGTATACAATATATAATTACTCTAGATGAGATATTGCAAAGATGTGGATACAAAGAAATTTAAAAATTAATTACACTGCTGGTCACCGTAAATGCAACACCTTGAAGGAAGCCCGCAAATAACATGAAATTTACAACATGCATTAGCGGAGGTGAGATATGCAAATGATTAGAATTTCAGCGCAGACACACATCACGCATGCCTGTGGCGCCACCTCAAAGCGCTATTTAAGGCTTGGAGATTTCGACGATTTCAATTTCGGCAATTGTGTTTTTCTTATGGTTTTTTTCAAAAACGATCAGTTATCTCATAGAAAACAGCGATCAGCTTTTGATCAAGTATCCGAGTTCGACAGAGGAAGGATAGTGGCCTACCGAGATTGTGGATTATCTTTCAGGGAAATCGGTAGTCGTGTTGGACGAAACCAAACAACTGTAATGCGGATATGTGACCGTTCGATGCAGGAGGGTACGACGGACCGACGTGGTCGATTGCATCCACCTCAGTGCACCACTTCACGTGAGGACCGGCAAATTGTGCGCATGGCAGCGACGGATCGCTCAGTCACATCACGAACCATAGCACAGCACATTGAGTCTGTAACGCATCATTCAGTGTCTGCGCGTACCATTCGACGCCGTTTACAGCCGAGTGGTCTGTACGCAAGACGTTCATTGCTTGATCTACCCTTGACGCAGAACCACAGAAGTCTCCGCCGCCAATGGTGCGATGAAAGAGGGATGTGGGTGGCAGAATGGAATGAAGTTGTCTTTACTGACGAGTCACGCATCTGTCTGCAACACCACGATGGTCGGATTCGAGTCTGGAGACTCCGTGGAGGTATGCATTGCCGGTACTTTAAACAGCCAGCACTACATCTCCGAGATGTTGGAGCCAGTTGTCCTTTCTTACCTTCAGGGCTTGGTCACAGCCATATTTCAACAGGATAATGCGCGACCACACGTGGCACGCATTGTCCAAAGGTTCTTCGTCAATCATCAGATTGAATTGCTTCCCTGGCCGGCTCGCTCTCCGGATCTTTCGCCGATAGAATACATGTGGTCCATGGTTGCTCAACGATTGACCCAGATTACACCCCCAGCTGCCCCACCAGATCAACTTTGGCAACGGGTGGAAGCTTCTTGGTCTGATGTACCCCAAGAACACATCCAAAGTCTCTTTGAATCAATGCCGAGGAGTGTGGCAGCGGTGATCTCAACAATGGCGGCTACTCTGGCTACTGATTCTGGCAGGAACCACACTTCACAGAAGTCTATAAATTTAATCATTTGATGCTTGGTCAACATGTTATCAACAAAATAAATTTTGTTGTGCTATCTCTTGTCTTTTCTGGTGTTGCATTTACGGTGGTCTGCAGTGTATTTATATTAGTTGAAGCGCGCTGAAAACTACTTTTAAGGAGGTTGAAACCAGGTTTAGGGCTAGCCCACTATCCCTCTCTTCTGATAATACTGATCAAAATTTTTCTGGAATATAACGAATATATTATTTCTTGAATTCCTTATTAATAATAATTACCTCCCCCTCCATAAAAAGCATTTAAAAATGCTTCTATCACACTGCTTGAATCAAAGGGCAATAAACCAATGAATTATTGCCAGATTTATATCTGTATAACATGGAAAGAGAGAATTTTGAGGATTTTTGGATATATTGTCTTATACTTAATTGGTCGTAGGTACTCATTAAGGAACTTCATGTTTTCCCAACTAGACCATCGAGTTTAATTTTCAAAATTCACCCTCGCGTAGAACAGGTACTCCAGTTTGTATATTTCATAAAAAATAAAAAATACATATATTGACTTATATTTTACCGAAGAACATGTTTAAAACGGAAGTTTCTTAAGAGAAAAAAAAATGTTTCGTAAATACATCAGCTGGTTGAAAAAGAACCTGAAAACCGTCACTCAAACTTCCAACATTTCAATCATTCCGCGGTAGCCAAGTGGTCATGGTCGCGACCACCAGTTTTTGTCGACTCGGGAATTCCGCTGTTTGTGCCGCTGTTGACTCTCCGTTCAGAGACGTGAACGCACGTTCAATCTGTTGGAAATCAAAGTCCTCACGTTGGTGTGGTATGGAAGTTTTGAGAGTTGGATACCGGGTTAGGTGTCGTCCTTGTCAATTCACCTAGATTCAGAATTTTGAGACTCGTTCCCAACAGCACCCGTGCACCTTCTGAGTACGAAGTTAATATGCAATCGATCAACCAATATTTCAGGTACATGATCTCTTTTAATTTAACCAGTAGTGTTGCCATGCAATACAATAGAAATGTTTAAAACAATGACGGAAATGGATTATTTGAGATTTTTTTTCGAGGAACCTATACAAACGATATTCGCTTTTTTTTTATTTGCTTTAAATTTACGTCGCTCTGTGAAACAACTCGAGAACTATTCGCGAAGATATTGCTGCGAAATTTTATTTTTAACCGGAGAAGCACATTTTACGAAGGGTTTAAAAACCGTCATCCATTCAAATAAATATAAAATATTTTCATTTTAGTGCCTTTGTTTGTTGAGCTAGTTAGCGGAATATATTGATGGGATATATTACTCAGTTACTAAAAGAAATGATTTGACACACTTTTTATCTAACCCATCTTTAACCACCTGCAATGGACCTTTTTTCTCTTCTTATATCATCAAAATAGCTCCAACAAATCAATTCTTATATTGATTTAAGAACTCTGGATTGGGCGTTTGTACGAAAGAAATCATTTCCAAATGTCTGGATAGGTTGCTGTGTTAGTGTTTCTGATATCGTATATACTATGCTTACCAATAATTGTATTATGTGTATATAAATAACGTTTTGTGGTTAGATAATATGAGAAAGCTACAATTATATCTTTTTAATTTCTATTCGGTTATTATTTTTCTCCAACAGTACTACTTATAATATAAACTCTATTAATTCCCATTATGAAGGCAAACCATTAATTTTGAATCTTGGTGATCAGTTTAACCAAATGACTGGAAATGAAGTGAACATCACGTCAAAATATGAACACAGCAATAAAAGTAACATAAGGAAAAATAAAAAGAAAACGAAGAAAAAAATTCCAGGAATTTAATTTTTGTATTTATATTTACTCTGTTAAAACGTACCTTAATCAAAATTATTATTTAATGCACATGAAATGGACAAGTTTTTACTTTGTAAACAACAACATTGAGTGGAACCCTCACTTACTTCCGGTGTAATGTTAATCTACGGGAAAACATCGAAATTCAACTGAGTTTTTTAAACTTTTAATGCAAGTTTTTGAAACTTTTTTTGCACTATATGGATAGAAGATGATCTGTAGATTTCAGATTTAGGATTTTATAGTATTTTTTTCAGTATCTTTTCTAAAATACCTTGTTACTTTTTTAACTCAAAGCAATGGAGATTTTGCATTAACCGGAAGAAGGAAAGGGTACTGATGACTAGCGCCACAATAGTAATCTTTACAGTAGAACTTGTCCATACAAATTGATCATAATTACGTCACCGTACATGCTAGCTTTAACCGGTAGTAAGTTAACTTTCATTAATTTACGAGAAAATAGTAAAAAAATTGAGGCCAAGCGATTTTGATTCTTTGTATTTCATTAATTATTCTTTTCATTCCATACAAATTTTCGCAAAGCATTCAAATTTGCGAAAGAAGTATTCAATATACACTTCGGGAAAGTCTGGGAATTTTTTTAAATATTATTACCGAAAAAATGTGACAACAAATTTGATTCAGTGCTTAAATTTAATTTCTAGAGCTTTTTGATGAGTAACATCTTTCCTCTCGATTGCTGGAGATTGTGGGAGTGATTTCGTGAAAAGGGACGGAAATGCGTAACAGGAAGTTGGGGAAGCGCGCGCTATTCAGTGAAGTTCTGTTTTTCTCCTTCTTTCAGGAGGGCTCTACCCCCATCTCCCACTCCTGAAGTCTAGGCCGCGCGTGGATCTTTCTTTTTGTTTTCTCACTTTAGGATCAGAGAAGAAGCTAAGTCCTTTAGGCAGAGGCGTGGTTGGACAATGACGAACGTGTTTTCGATACCTGACTTCGATTGCTGCGTACAACTTAAACGACAGGGCCACAGAGCAGCTAGTGTTGCGATCTATCGTAAACAGAACAACTCATATGTTGTGGCTCGACATATGGATATCACTTATCGTCAAACATGTGGACTGGGTATTGTTAGTCCAGATATTGGGGACATATATGCGGCGAAATACTTATTTGAAGATAGACAAACAGTGATTTCGGTGGTCGTATACATTTCTCCGAATCAAACGGTTCAAAAAATTAAAGATTTCCTGCATTTTTTACTTTTACTATATACCGAAGGTGGTTCTGCTCTTTAAAAAAAAACTATCACTCGCTTCCCATGATTTTGAGTGGTGATTTTAAAGTTAACTTCAGTTTGCTGGAAGCCGAGCCACTCATAGCTTTTTTTGAATGATGAACTCAAGCTCGAAATGAACACAAATTGAAATGTTTCGACAACTAACAGCGGTACTGTTATTTATGCTATTTTTCAATACTTTGAAAACACAAGTATATGTGTCATATTTTAGTTATCATAAATTATCATTAACGCTCTTCCCCAAATTGAACAAGAATAATTATTTTTGATAAAAAATTGCATTACTCCTTGTGTAATTGAATAAAATTTTCATTAAAGATATAATTATTCCTTAGAAAATTCTTTCCAATCATGCTTGATTCATTTTTTTTCAGGATTTAAGTTGCTATTGCGAATTTACCACAATAACATGTCAGATGTTACACATCGTATGCGACTACTGTAAGGCTCGTTTCTTTTTTTTTTTTAGTCAACACAGAGAGAGAAATCATATAGGTTATAATATTGTCTCTAACACTGGCAAAACATCACAAGATTTTGTAAGCCTAGTAAGCAGGGCCAGACCGTGCCCATTGGGGCCTTGGGCTAATGATACCTGGGGGCCCCTAAATAATTAAAAAAATTTGCCATTTTCCTAAAAAAAATTTTTGTGGAGAAAAATTTTAAATATACGAAACTCTCGTTTAAGGGTTTTTTTTTTAATTTCAAACAATTTAAATTCATTATAAACAATAACATAATTTACAAAAGAAAAATTTTCTACACTTTTGTGCTGCAAATTCTTTTATTTGCTCATCACATTTTAAGTCTTTAGTGAGTTCAGTATTAATAGAAAGAAGTGATAAATAAGTAAGTCTAGTATTTGTCGCTGTTGTCCTATATTTCAAAATAGGACATTTTTTTGAGAATGTACGCTCTGCTTCACTAGTAATAGGGAGCTGTATAAAAATCTTTAAAACGGTATTCATATTTGGAAAAACGTCAACAAGCTTCATTCAAATTTAAATTTAACATATCACTCTCTCTCTCTTACAAGTATTAGACAGCTCATTTTATTTAAGATAAGTTTTGAGTTGAACACCTTCATTTACTAAATGTTGGTCTACGTCTTCTGAATAAGGAGTACAATCTCCAGGTCGACGTTCTTACTTTGATCTTGCAAATCCATCAAAAATTTAAATACTATTTTCTGCATGTACTTGACTTCTATTTAAATCAAGGGTTAACTTATCTAACGAAACAATAAGCGTGTCCCTTTTAAATTTCTCTGCCTCATACAGAGCTTTTTTTTGTCAATTTATCAGCAAATTTTGAAATAACCCATCTCTTCTTCACATCACATATTCTGTTTCTACACTAGGACTTAATTTTTTGGCTGCGTCTTGATACTCCTTTAGTTTTTGATCTGATTCATGTACATTGCTTATAAACATTTTTATTGACATAATTAACTTATTTACTTTACAGATGTCCAAACTAGGAGTTTGTAATTTTTTGTTAACTGAATTAAATCTTACAAAAATTTCTTCCTAAAATATAATAGAAATGGCAGTTTCGAATTTTGTTAATTTATTAAAAAAACTTACTGCTTTTTTTCGAAAATAAATTTTTTTATTTTCATTGTCATTAAATGTTTTAATAATATTCATGTTATAGCCATAATTATCTTTTAAGGCTTCAACAGCATCGTAGTGACAAGGCTATATGGTCTGACTTAAACTTTTTAAGGTAAATTTTAGTTTGATTTCACGATTTAGATGTTCCCACGTACGGGTCTAAGCAGAAAAGAAACATATATTTGTTGCTCTAAACCGAAGAAGTTCACTATCTCAGTTTCAACCTTAACTGATTCTGCACCAACCAGACTAAGAGAATATGCAGCACACGACACATAATTAGCGAATTTATTTTTTTTTTCTTTTAGACGAGCTAGCATACCATTATATCGAACGGATATATTGACAGATTTGGCAAATGTCTGCCCACTACAATTATCCAATATCAGTCCATCTGTTTCTAAAAATTCTTGTAGATAATTAAATAAGTATAATCCAGCGAGACTACTAATCTTTATTAATGAGACATCTTTCATACACGTTTCCCAGAAAACAATATCGTAGTACAACAGCAAATTGTTCATTGTGGGACAAATTTGGTGTTAAATCCATCACAATTGACTTTGTGTAAACGTTATTTATTTGAGTTGTAATTATTTTAAGGTGACAGAACACCTTTAAAACTCAATTTTCGGTCAAAATATCGATTTTTCGTTTTTGATCAAATATTAAAATTCAATCTTTTATCTTTCTAAATCTGTAAAAATTTTGTTTCTAGCTTAATTAGAAGCCAAGTTACAGCTTTTTTAATATTACTTGATCATGAATTTCTCTGACCGGAAATGCCTTTCTGCTAACCGGAAGTGGCCCAAATTGTTTGTTAACGTTTCTCTTTCATGGTATATGACATGAAATATGAAAATTAATATACAAATATTTTGTCAGAAATTAAAATAGAATATTTGAGAATAAATATAAATGTATTTGGAAATACATTTTTCCTTTTTTATGTAGGAAATCTGGCATCAAATTTGTTGTTTAGTGACTTTGTTTACATATATGTTTGATTTTCATACTGAAAGAATCGACAGCGTAGAAAGTTAAAAAATAATTCTATTCTGTTTTATTTTTGCTTGAAAATGGTTAAAAGTATTGCTAGAAAGCGTAAGAGACAATTTTTTGGAAATAAATACACAAAAATTTCCGAAAATAACAGCAATTCAACACCTGTTCCTGAATGCACTGCTAGTTCTTCAAAATTGGGAAATGAGAGTATGTCAACTGCAGAAGAAATGCCTGGTCCTCTGTTTGGTAACAGAATCATTGATCTTGAGCTTATTGTGGATGCACTTTCTAAACTTTGCTGCCCAAAATGTTTTGCTGAAAAAGTAGAGCTTTTTGTGGATTCCATGTATGGATTATGCTCTCATTTTACACTAAAATGTAAATGCTGTGACTTTTTCTTTGCATTTGCTTCATCAAAAAAAGTTGTAAATGCACCAGTCATAAATACCAGGCTAGTATATGGTATGCGGCAGATAGGCAAGGGTTTTGCTGGTGCATTTAAATTATGCTCAACATTAAATTTGCCTCGACTGAGACAAAAACTGCTTTCAAAAATCAGGAAGCAAAGCTTTTAAAAGTGGTCCAGGAAGTAGCTGAGGAATCCATGAAAAAAGCTGCTACTGAAATTGTGGATTTAAAAGAAAATTTTTCATCTGATTTTGTAAAATGTGGCATATCTGTGGATGGCACATGGCAGCGTAGAGGCTATACGTCTATGAATGGTTGTGTTGCTGCAATATCAGTTGATACTGGTAAGGTGTTAGACGTAGAAGTTATGTCGTCCTACTGTCCTACATGTAAGAGACTTCAGACTATGCCAAGAAACTCTGAATATGAGTCGTCAAAAGCCGACCACATATGTCAGTGTAACTTCACGGGATCTTCGTCAAAATGGAAATTGTGGGGGCTTCACGAATATTTCTTCGTTCAGAAAAAAACCGCAGACTTCAATACACGCAATATTACGGAGATGGTGACTCAAAAGCTTTCATGAGTGTGAAAGACACTTATGGAATGAACAGTGTGACAAAGTTTGAGTGCATTGGCCATGTACAAAAGAGAGTGCGCTCGCGTCTAAGAAAGCTAAAAACAAAAACTAAAGGACTGTCTGGTAAAGGCAAATTAACTGATAATTTTATCGACCGACTTCAAAATTACTACGGAATTGCTGTACGCAGTAATGTCGGTAACTTAAATGCCATGCAGCAAAATGTAATTGCTGCGTTATATCACTGTGCTCAAGTGATAAGAAACCGATGCATGGTCAGTGCCCAATAGGGAAAGACAGCTGGTGTTATTTCAGCGGGGGGGGGGTGGCAAATGGAACAAAATGTACCACAAAATATGCTGGTTTATCAAATGATGTTTAAATAAAATTAAACCAGTATATTTAGAACTATGCGACAAACAGATATTAAGTAAGTGCTTACATGGACGCACGCAAAATGCAAATGAGTGTTTTAACGGAATAGTCTGGCAAAAAGTTCCGAAAGAAGTATTTGTTTCGCTCAAAACAATTAAATTTGGGTCGTATGATGCTGTTATACATTTCAATGAGGGATTAAATGGGTGCCTCAAAGTTTTTAATAAGATGACTATTGAAAATCCTGGGTGTTTACCTTACGGGGATATAAACATTTAGATAAATGGAGAATCCGTGAATCGATTCATAACGCAGACCCCAAAACAAAGAAACATAGGAAAATTTTAAGAGCCCTTAAAAAGAAAAGAAATATTGTTTTAGAAGTTAAAGATGGAGAGAATTATAAATCTGGTGCATTTTAATAAGAAAGTAAGTGTTTTTCTTGTAATCAGATTAGTTTAATGTTATTTTTGTCGTTTTCTCAAAATGAGTTTTTTTTACATTTTTTCTTACCGCAAAACACAATATCTCAAAAAGTTATGCTTGGATGAAATAAAAATTTTATATATATGTTTTTTAAATACTAATACAGGGAATAGACCTCTCTTAAGATTTTATGTTGAGTAGAATTTTTTTTATACAGCAATAAAGTGAAAATTACAATAGCTTTTAAAGAAAATTTCAACGTTAAGAAGCTCGAAACACAATAGCTTCTCACGTAATGGTTATATTACCAAAATAAGTGTCTATTCCCTAGATAAGGTTGTATGCTATATTATTCAATTTACAAAATGTCAATATATTTATTTTATTTTCAGTTATCATGTTTTGCGTAAAGTCTTATTTTTGCTTATTTTTTCATATAATACCCCTTTCACAGAAAAAATGTGCACTAATAAGACTTTACTTGGGTGTTTTTCTGATTTTAAAGACCCATAAGGTCATAAAATATGCATTAACAGGCAAAATTCAGGTTAATTCAAAAAATTTTCTTCGAAGGTGTTCTGTTACCTTAATGATTTGTGCTTGCCCATGATCTCGATTTTTTGCTAATATAACGTTCTTGATAAGTACAATATTAACGATTTTGGTCGTAATTCTCACTGTTCAATATGTTCCCGAATGAATGGGTCGAACTCTCTTCTAGCAGTTCCAGGGCACCATAAATTTACGATTATGAGGAGAATCAAAAACTTCCTCGGTACCTCTGAATGCTAAACCTCTTATAACCAAATACTGTACTACCGCAATATGTTTGAGGGCATTGTGGAAATATTACACTCATGTCCATAAATTAAGGATAATGAAGTTCAGGCAAAGAAAGAGACAGAAGTAAACCAAATTTTACTTATTTGTATAGTCTATTTATTAAACAAAAGGTAAAGAGCAAAAAAGATGCTATATGTTTGACATAATTAATAAAAATTGCGATTTTTACTCCCTGGAGCAAATTTCAAAAAAGAACCTATTTACAAAAAACAGTATAACATGGTTAGTATGATGGTTAATACGGAGTATGTCTCCCGGACGATGCAATACAGACCTTACAACGCCTACGCATGCTGAGTATCAAATTATCAATCTGATCTTGGGAAATATTACACCACTCATCAAGTAATGTCCTCCGAAGTTCCGGTAGACAGGTGGGAGGGGGTTGACGGGCTGCAATTCGTCGGCCAAGCATATCCCACACATGCTCTATTAGATTCAAATCCAGTGAGTATGCTGGCCAATCCATACGGGTGATATCCTCCGATTGAAGGCATTCATCTACAATGTTTGCACGGTGAGGACGGGCGTTGTCATCCATAAACAGAAATTCAGCACCCATGGCGCCCCGAAACAAACGTACATGTTGTTCCAGAATGACATCCCGATAGATGTGACTTGTCATCGTTACACTCTGAACATGCAGGTCAGTTCTGGAACCAAGAATAATTCCTCTCCAAACGAGCCATCCTGCACCACCGTAACGGTGTCGTTCAGTGGTGTTCTCTTGGTGGTAACGGGTACCTGGCGCTCTCCATATGAAGGTCTGGCGAGAATCAGACTGCAAACTAAATCTGGACTCGTCGGAAAACATCACACAAGACCACTGTTGCGGTGTCCACAATGCATGCTCTCTACTCCAGGTTAATCGCAGGCGACAGTGAGTTGCGGTAAGGGGAACACATCTGACAGGCCTACGAGCATATAGATCAATGTGCCCTAAGCGTCTGTACACGGTCTGCCTTGAAACTGTCGTACTGGTAGCTGAAGAGAGCTGACGAGATAGGTCTGATGCTGTGCTCCGTTTCTTTTGGCAGTAACTGCTCATTCGGCGTTGTAACTCGGGGGCGACCTGTGCTGTAACATCTACTCACATTACCATCATCTTGGAATCGTTGCCAAAGCCTGGATATGACACTCTGGGCGATTCCAAGTTCCTCGGATACTTCCAGCTGGGTACGTCCACATTCCAGTCGTCCGATAATTCTACCACGTAAAAAATCATCCAAATGCTTCTTTTGTGCCATAAGTATGCGGTTATTGCACTGAAAGGCTTTTAAAGCGCTTGTGAACAATTTTACTTCTTTGCCACCATTCCTTATATACCTCTCTCTTACACTCTCGTCATTGTGACGTACTATCCGCGCCATCTGGTGGGGTTTCCTGTAATTTGCATATTCTCCTTCAAGATGTGTGTGATAATTCTACAGGTGAAATTTTTATTTTAGAGTTCAATTTCTGTGTGATTCTGAATTATCCTTAATTTATGGACATGAGTGTGTATAGTGTGTATCTTTTCTTAGTTGCTCCTTTAACTGTTTATCTAACGAGGGGAGGGAACGATTACGGAAATTCACTTGGGGACGATATTTTGTGTAATAGTAATATTCCTTTAGGGCTTTTAACCGTCAATATAATAGCGCCGAATAGACAGTCAGTTCCGCTTTATAGTACTTAACTTTTATACAATTAAGTTTCTTGCAGCTCCAGCGATGTAGTGGCATAGGTGGTAATGCGCCTGCATTCCGCGCGGTCTTTCAGGGTTCGAGTCACGCGATCGACTTGTTTCTTGTTCAATTCATTTAATTACTTTTACAATTAAATAAATTTATTAAAAAAAAGACTTTTTAAATATTTTATGTAATTATTTTATATTTTAAGAACTAAAACAGCTGCTAAAGTTATGTAAATATTATATTATATTTTATAAATATATTATTACATTAATTCATTATTATATTTTTAATTATTATAGCATTATTAATGAATAACATTTATTATAAAATACATTTTATTAAATGATATTTTATATAAGTATTTTGCATTTTAAAGAATAAATATTTTCAAATAGTTTTATAAAAATAGTTATATTATATGTAAAACTTTTTATGATATTTTATTATTACAATTATTTTTTAATTATATAAAATATTTGATAAGAAAAATTATTTAATTGTAAAAATAATTAAATGAATTGAAAAAAAAAGCAATTCTACCTTGCGACTCTAACCCTGACCGATTGCAAAAGATGCAGGTACGCTCTCACCTATACCACTTCATCGCTGCAGTTGATTAAAACTTATTTGTATAGTTTAAATTTCGATTGCTATTTTCTCCAAATTGACTGCCCATTCGTCTCTATTACATTGAGGGGTGAACATCCTGAAGCATTGGACTTCAAAGTGTGTTCCACGGAACCCTGGGGTTCCACAAGTCACAATAAGAAATCCAGAAGAAATAAATAAGTATGCAAAATGGATTCACATTTTCTATGAAGTTTATAAGTTACAAGTATCTAAAGCTCATCGCCTCCCCCTCCCTATTCATTGAAAATTTTATTTATATATAATAACTTTACTTTGCAGCACTTTTTAAACTTTTATTATAAAACAATAAAAGAATAATAAAACTTTTAAACTTTATATACATATACTTTCTACTAGATTGTGAATATTCTATTGTTTACTATCTCGGGTTCCACGAGTTAATTTTATACTGGTTAGTTAGCACAATGTCTTGCAAAACTGAATAGTTTTCTAATGGACAATGCATCTTTTTACATTTGTGGAAAACAACATCTGTAATGAAGGAAATCGAACAACATGTTAAGAGAGAGAGTTGATGTTAAAATCTAAATTTAAGCAAGAACAGCTTCTAAATTTTAGGTTTCAAATTCTCTCTCATGCAAAATACACGGGATTTCCCACACATCTATAAACATTTTTTATGCCTTTTAGAACATTGTGTTTAAGTGAAAGATATTTTTAAACGTATAAATGGCTACAAAAACAAAGTATAAAATCAAATTAAACTCAGAATAAGTAATGCGATTACACTTAATCTCAACAGATCTTGACTTCGACCGTGTGAAAAAAAGGAAGCACATATCTCAGTTATTAAATATAATGCATGGATAGGTAACACTTAAATGAGTAAATTATACTAACAAAATTAGATTAGAATTTTTTTAATAATAAATGCAAACACTTTTTTCATTGCTTTTACGTGAAGGGCTTATGACGTGATGAATTTTTACTTTGAATTTACTTTTAAATATTACTTTGAAACATACTCTTCGACGTATGTGTTTGAAATTGGGTTCCACGAAAACACTTTCTAGTTCAAGTTTTTCTATGAAAGCACTTTAAGTTCCAGGGGCTACACGAAAGCACCTTCAAGTTCTAGGGGCTCCATGAGTTGAAAAAGTTTGAAGATCACTGTCCTAAAGGAGTAATGCTAATACACAAAGTCTCGTCCCCAAATGAATTTCCTTCGTCATGCCCTCCCCTTGCAAAACAGACTTATTTTCTTTTCGTGTCAGCCAAACTAGCACTGAATGTTTGTGTTCAATAGAATTTTCCTGATTTTCTAAACAACTTGTAAAGTATTTCCTATTAGAAACGTCGGTTGTGTATCGAGAATTTGCTTTAGAAAAAGTTTGCAGGTCAAACAAAAACTACTAATACTAGTTGAATAACATAGCCAAAAGATCTTTCCAGCACTTGGCCATTTTACAATTTTTTAATGAAAGGATTATTCAAAAATGATCTCTTTTGTCCTTTGTATTCTCTTACCGAAACAGAATATATATTGTTTGAATTTTTATTTTGCAAATAACTCATTTCACGTGTAGGAAACAATCGATAAAATTGTTACTTAACGATTTAGGTCACGAACTCATGTCAACGTATTTTGTAAACTCAAACCCAACATTATGTAAACACTGATGTCCTCTGTCTGAACAATATATATTTTTAGAAGGCTGCTGGTCATCGAGATCTTGCATATTTTCCTCATTAATATTTGCTTGTTGTGTTTCTCCGTTTTCTTTGGCTAATTTCCTTCCCCTTTCACTTCAGTGGCTTAACGTACACCCCAGCAACCCCGCATTACGGGCGGCCCAAAGCTTATGTTATGCTATGGTTTTTTAATCCTTTGTAAGATCCGGTTTTAGGCCCAAAACCTGATTGCACCTTTTGCACAAAAATAAATGGCTACAGAAAAGCGTCACTACGTTTGTATAAGTTCATGATGCTCATCGGCACCGTCCTATGATAGAGCCTCTGTCTATTAATTATTAATTTCCACGTATTCGGTGGTAAGACGGAAGAACTAAAGTAAATTGTGCTCTTGCTCTCAAAAATAAAAATAAATTCGGTAATTTCGGGTATTTTATTTTTGAAATGTATTTTTTTACTTGTTTATTATTTTATTACTATTTTGATTGCAAACACCTTTTTATGATTGTTATCTTCAACGGGGGCCCCTAGAAGCTAGGGGGCCCTGGGCTGCAGCCCATTAAGCCCATACGTAGATCCGGCCCTGCTAGTAAGGTTGCCACCTTACTAGGCTTATGTATCTGAATTCAAACACAGCCAAATCTCGAAAACCGCCAAGACAGCCAAATGCCTGTCCAATGGCGTACTCAAGGATGGGATTTGAGGATTTCTCCTCATGGACCAACATATTTTTAATTGATAAACTAAGGAGTATGCGCCAGCGTTTTCGTCTACGTGTGTGTTTGTGCGTTTTTAGAACATATACGTTCTTCTTGTTCTTAATTTAGTATTTTGAGTTTAATTATCAAACACATTGCACACAGTACTGATATATTTATAAGTATATTATATCAGTACAAATGTGTATTTTATTTTTTTTATGTCCGAATGTTTATTTTGTTTTGCTTCCTTTCAGTAAATTTGCAATTTTTTAAATCCTTTGTTTTTGACTTTTCGATATGCTCTCGCTCACCGCGCAGGGTTATCACGCCTCACTAAGGAGGCACGCCTCACAGTTTGGGAAGCGCTGGACTAGCCACTACTTTCAACACAACCAATAGCATTCACTAAGATTTCTTTGATGGCCAAGTATAACTTGGTATGAAATCATTGCATAATTTTTGTATGATATCAAAATTACAATTATGTCATCTTGTAAATATGTGGCCTTTAAATTGGGTTACACTAAATTAATAATTTAATTAAATATGCAATATTAGAAACGTTTCTTTTCTATTAAATAAAAAGTAATGAGAAGAAAATGAGACTTTGATATGTACGCGTTGTGCAGGATACGGGATATGCAATGTAGTCGTATGTTTATGATGTAGTACTATATAGCCTTTGTTCATTTATTCAGCTTGCGTTATTTGGAAATCTTGATTTATAGCAGTTAGAGAGTAGTTCTATTAAATTCAAGAGATTGAGATTTTATTTTATTTCTAAATGTCTCATGTTTGAAACCTCTTTCTGCATAAGAACTATTCATTTCTGAAACACCGATCAATAAATTTCTCTTAACGCTTACTACTCCCCAGTTGTTTAAAAAGAAATATTTTATGCTTCTTTTATTCGTTAATGACTTTAACGATTACCTTAACTATATCTTTCCAGCTTAAATATTTATTTCATTGGGCCTTGATTGATCTTTAAGAGATTTTCTCACTGATTTAATATCTCATTTACTCAAGAGTTTCATAATATACATTGCTTTACCCCGTTTGAAATGATTTAAATCATTTTCTAACCAAGTTGAGAAGAATTTATGGTTTGGTAAGCTTAAGGAATTTTCCAGTCGATTTAATGTAATTTCTAAGTCTAGTAAGGTTGCAAGAAAGGGATAAATATATCGCCAAATTAAAAAAAAAAATGCCGATTAGGAACGACATGAACTATTAATTTTATTCACTGCAGTTTTAGAAATTTTTATTAATTTGTAAAATGTACTTTAAAAATTAGCTTTTTTTTTTAAAAAAAAAATCACTTTTATAATAATAATAATTTCGAAGAGTGAAGCAACAGATTTTGGCTCACTTACAGATTTGATTATTTTAATGGCGTCATGGCCTCTAGTTTGTGGATTACCATGTTCAAGCCAAACCGCCTGTTGGAGTCCAGCTAAAACTAAAAGATTCGTTATATGGAAAAATGGTTATATATGCAAATAGAATGCAAATTTGTTGCAGTGGGAACGCAAGGGTGATGCTTTTTTTTTATCCTATGCATAAAAAAAACCTGTAGACCTGTATCTTAGACCTGTATATATTTTTATTTTCAGCATAGAGATTACGCCTTGGGATAGTAGAATAGTGGTCATGGTCGCAAACTCTTGGCCGGAATGTCATGAGTTCGAGTCCTGGGGCCACTGAAGACTCACGTGTAGAGGGGTTTGATGCATGTTGAATCTTTGTCATTATGTTGGTATGGTATGGAAGTTAGTAAAGTGGGGTGTCAGCTCAGGTGTCTTCTTCACCCCTTGACTGTGGTTCAAAATTATGAGGTTCTTCGCCAGTAGCCTTCTTGATGACTTACAATACGGCGTCATTAAATACTCACTTACTACGCATAGGGGTGCTTTCGTCTACGTGCGTTTCTTAGAATGTAACCCCCCACTCCGCCCCATAGAAGTATGTTTACGCCACGGCTTGACTGGTTACGTGATGTGGAAGTTAGGAAAGAGAGAGAGATCGCGTCGTTTGTGTGATTTGAACAAGGCTTCGAATTTCACAAGGGCCTTCTTCACTCTAATGAGATGTTTTTTCGCTACTTTTCTGTTTCGCCGCCCCAGACCTCGCCAAGCAGGCTTTCTAGGCGACAACACACAATATACACATTTTGAAAATGGATCTTAGTTCTCATTGGTTTTTCATTTATTTCCGATAAATTATGGAAAAGACGTTATACTGATAAGAAAAGACCGTGACTTGTTTTGCAATTTGGCGGTAAAAGGTTACCAGCGGGAATATTCAATTTGGTGTCGGTTGTACCATTTTTGGCGACTTTGTCGCTGCGCAGTCGAAACGAAAAAGTACCGTTTTTTCAAAGTTTATATATTTTTGCCTTTATAAATTTATATTCAAAAATATTTATTCAAATTTGCAGCATAACATTAACATATAAATAATTCCTCGAAATGAAAACTTGAAATCGAAATTAGGCTGCATGGAATATATTAAAGATATATCAAATTTGGAAATAACTGTTCTGAGGATATTAATTAAAAATAATGAATAAAATGCTTTAAATTAATAGATTTAATTAAAAATTCATTAAAAGAGTGATTTGATACTTGAATTTCAATATTCATTGAGGAAAATCTGCAAATGAAGAACGTTAAATCTCGCTGTAACAAATTAGACAGATTTTAAAAGCACATGCATAGTTTCTTTAAAAATTTAATTATTCGTATACTGTTTTCTTGTGCAAGGAATTTAAATATAGTTCATACAGTAGAGTCCCAAAACTCAACTGTGGACCGAAGGGTGGCTGAGTTTGTAAAAATCCAGAGTTATCCAGATTGGGATTAAAAAAGAATAAGAATGAGTGTTTCCTCGGAAAACATTGAATGTATTGTTTGCTTGAGAATACAAGATAAAATAAACTACCCAAATACCTTTAAACAATGAAAAAATATGTACTTTATGAAGACCTAGAGTATTTACGAAGTGAAGATGAAAATTAATGAATGCATAGTATACAGTAGTTTACCTGATCAGACACCTCAAAAAAAACTTAATGTTAGCATAAAGTTGCCTACAAGGAAAATTAAGTAGCCAACTTTACAAAAAATTGCTATTTTTTTTTAAAGGAAGGCGTAATATCCTGTTGCCTTCCGTATTGCACTTTGCGTTTTGCTGCTTCATCACGAAGAAACAGTAAGTCCAATACCGACGCACTTTGTTCAATATACTGAAGGATCGTTTCGACAACCTTTGGTCCCTCACTGTGTATGTATTGGGGCAATTTATAAGAAATCGGTAATTTATGAGATAACCGAAACAGAGTCTCAAATTATTAAGATTTTTGAGACAGTCGTGAGTACCATATTTATGTCGAGAACTGTTTCTTTGTTATTTGGCTTTTTTCATGGCACATTTTAAGCTGAAACTATTTTTTCCATTTTCGATTTTGTGCATGAGATATCTGAATTTTTGGTATTTTTTTTTATGCTGAAGGATAAAATTAATTCCAAAAATAAATATATAATCCTAAAAATATATGTGTGACCATTGCTCTCCAATAGCTTTTAATGTACAATTATGTGATCTCTTCATTCTCTCTTTTATTTAATTTTATAGTTCATGAGATTATAAAATAACTGGTTTTCACGAAATAATGGTAAAAGGATTTTCTTGTACGATAAGCAGTTTGATAGATTTAAAAATACGCAAACTCATGTTTACAAATCCTACAAATTACAATTTTTCTATCCTTTACAAATCAAAGTTATTGAAAAAACATATTCCGGTAGAGAAAAATTTTATTGTTAAAAAAAAATCCTTAACTTTTTTCTAATTTTTAAAATTTTTTTTTTTTGGACCAAAAATCAGTTGGGTTTTACTACTTTTTTATAACAAAAAATTAAAATTTCATTCATAGTATTTTCTAAAATGTTTTAAAGTTTCAACCATGTCTCCTTCAATCCAAAACAAAGGAACATTACAGATAATTTCATTTACCAATCTACTATTTTTCAGAATAATAACTGTTGGACCATATCAATAAGTTACCGCGCTAGTTTTTTTATTGCTCTTTTCAAACTTTTTTCTGTGAAAATAACATGCTATTTTTATACACTCTTTTCATTTAGAGAAATGAATTTTCGAAAGGTCAGAAAGGAATCAGGATTTATTTTCCGTCTTTACCTTTGCGAATGAATCGTCCAAAACTTCCTTATAATCAAAAGGAGAAAAATCGTGCTGCAAATAGTCTTTAGGTGCAAGTGCACCGAATTCGTTTCCTATTTGACTGTGATTAATTCTACCAATACTCAATAGATGGCAGTGCGACAAACAATGGCGGCATCGTTGCAATTTCGATTCATAACTCAGTCTAATCTTCAAAGAAATGGAAGCAAGCAAATAAAAGATCGTAGATTGTATAGATTCACAAGAAAATCAATTAGAAATAATAAACTATAATTCATAGAAAGGCCAAATAATACACCATATAGATATGTTTTATAATTTAAAAACTACACTCAAGTCAAGCCTCGGTAGCGCAGTAGGCAGCGCGTCAGTCTCATAATCACTCTAACAGAGTAATCTGAAGGTCGTGAGTTCGATCCTCACCCGGGGCAGGTTATTTTTATTACCTCAATACTACATTCTAGTATGCATTGCTTGAAATATGTTGCATTTTTTGAGCCTATTAAAAATATTTTTGCGGAAAGAAAAAAAAATTTTCGAGCAAAAAAATAAAATTTTTTTGAAACAAAAAAAATTGAATTTTATTTAAACTGAAAAATATTCATTTTCATAAAAAATTTCACGTTTACTGTTTATTAAAAAAACAATCTTATGTTGGAAATATTTAACAGGCAGGACAAAATGCTGTAAGCATTTGAAAACATTCCATCTTAAATTCTTGTTAGTTATTCACACCTATTCAATTATTAATTGAAAAGGATTCAAAATATCAAAAAAAAAAAAGTACAAGTTTTAAAGAAATTTAATATTTTTGTTCATTGCTTAAGACTTTTAAAATCTTTGTGCTCTAATACTGTTTAATAAACTATATTGAAATGCTTTAAGAAAAGATGTAGTTTTTTATTTGGAATTTAAAAGAATAATTATTAAAAATTATTTCACGGATTTAATGTTAAATTGTACAGTGAAAATAATGTTAGGAAGTAAAAATAAACAATCTTTTTGAAATTTCAGAAACTTCAAAATGAGCAATTTTGAAATAATGAAACGTACACGATTTGTCAAACACTACATGACTTTTTTCAAAACAAATTTTGCAAGACCGTAATACTAAAAGCCATTAACGTTTTTTTCTTTTCTTTCATATTCTATTTTATTAAATTAGTTTTCTGAAGGAAAAAAAAACCAGTCTATAGAAAATCATTATTTAAAAAATTGAAATTTTTGAATTCTTTAAACTTACGTTAATTATTTATTTCTCAATTATTAATATTTCTATTTTAGATTATTTATACTTCCTGGATTGTTTTAAACAAAAGTTAGTATGGAATAGAAAATCCGATTCTTTGTTGAATTTTAAAATTGCTTTAGCACTAAACACAGAAAAAAAGGACACAAAAATCCTTTAAGTATCAAATTTTTCATTAAAAGAAGCTAGATCTCTCAGACCCAAATCCATACTGAATGTTATAGAACATTATGCACAAGAGTCTAGAAATTTTCAAGTCTATCTTGAATAGAAAAAAAAAGTCTTATGGAATAAGAAAAGAACGGTGAGGAAAAAAAATTGAATTGTAAAAAATATCATTCTAAGAAAAACGCATTTAAGGTTTGAAAAAATACCTGGCAGCATTCAGGGAACGATAGGCAGTAGAGTGACGTACAACCACGCAACACGTGATAGGGGGGGGGGCAGGATTCTAGAAGGGCCAAAACCTTACAACCTCCATGTACGCGATCCTTTGTAAGATCCTGCTTGGGGCCCAAAACCTGACTTTGCAGGGAGTCCCTAATATTCTCCGTTACGCGAGTGACGTCAAATATCTCTAAATCTTTAATATCAAATTTATAAATATTATGAGCCAGGATCCTCAACCGGATACGCTACCAAAATAATATTTATAATGAAAAAAAGCCTACGTGTTTTTCAATCGTGGGTTTATTTTCTTCAGTTTTTTATTTCGTACATACTAAATTTTTGGTAAGTTCTTCAATTT
This sequence comes from Trichonephila clavata, assembly GCA_019973975.1. Taxonomy (NCBI): domain Eukaryota; kingdom Metazoa; phylum Arthropoda; class Arachnida; order Araneae; family Nephilidae; genus Trichonephila; species Trichonephila clavata. Next base: position 17,107 of record BMAO01036481.1, on the reverse strand, counting down.
ATGTTTGCTTTTCTTAAATTTATACCTTTTTTGCTACTATTTCCGTTTATAGAATAGTCACTCATATTTGTTTAATTGTTTAGTAGGTTACTGCTTCCAAACGTGCAAATTTTAGGACTTAATGTTTACCAATCACGGTTAATTTTCTTTAATTTTTTCTTTCACTAATATGGATAAAATTTCTGCAGAAAAGGAAGGTTAGGATCTTATAAAACAAGCTTAACCTTATTTCACTGTCCCAAGCCAGTGACAGCTTTAGAGAAGTAGTAGCTTAGGAAAGTAGATAATAGCTTAGGAAAACTACAGCATACTAGTTTTTCCTTGATTGACTTTTCTTCACATTTTTTTTCTTTTCTTTCTTTCTTTTTTTTTTATTTGTTTTTACGGTTTTAAAGTTTGGGCTTTCTGTCCATCATTTAATATTTAATCTGTCTATCATTTAATTTGTCCATCATTTCTTTATTTTTCTTTATAACAAATTTTTCCTTGATAATTTATTAAATGTATTTATTTATCACACACACGAGAACAATAATAAAAAGGCAGTAAATCTTGTATAGTAGCATGGTTACAAATTAGCAATAAGGTGCAATTTTCAGTTCAATAAACTACTTTAAGCTCAAAGACTAACACAACATTACATCAAAAATTCGTATCTGAAAATTGAAGGAGCGCATTTGTATTATTTGCGATAGATTTTTTTGTTTTTTTGAACTGTAAATGACAGTTTTACCATTTGAGCAATGAGTAAGAATAGTTGTATAATTTGTACAATAGAAGTGGGTCTGCTGTAAGACGGAAAGAAAGAACCTCTTCCCTAGTTATTGATTATATACTTGGAACTTTATTTAATGAAGTCACTAAATCCGGGGGGGGGGGGGTTCGTCATATGTGGAAAATGCGTTAAATAGAAAAATGCATCTAGTTTTTCTTTAAAAACCGCGTGAAAAAAAATTTAAATCTATAAACGCAATATATTATTTTTAAAAAAGTTATTATTCACACTTTTTTTTTTTTTGAAAATTAATATCTATTCATTTTATACATCTTACTCATCAAAAAGAAATCTGCAAGGAAAACAAGGGTTAAAAGCATTTTGTCCAGGAATACACAGTATTTTCAACTTTAAAAAATACTTTTATGTTAAAACTAATGAATTTTTTTTGTAACGACATTTTCTAATTTTATATCTACCAGTTATTTTAAACGTACATTATTTTATAACCAGTAATTTTAAACGTACATTATTTTATAACCAGTAACTTTAAGCGTACACTACCACATACGTCCATAAATTTAATTTACTGATAAAATCTGTTGATTTTATTTGAGTTTCTTGTTTGAAAAAATTGCGGCCATTTCATTGCTCTAGATGAGAGACATCTGGTAATATCAATTCAAGGTCATTGATCACCATAAAATACGCTAAAAGAGAGAATAATTTGAAAAATGTTCCGAAATATTTTAAAAACAAGGCGGGGAAAAATCGAATTACAAGAGGAAAGGTTGGTAAAATAGAAAATGTACTTCACTATTTGGAAGTTTTTTTGTAAGGAAAATAGTAAAATGTTTTTGGTTCCAGGAAAAAGATCGCAAACTAGTTTCTTTATATGGAGGTTCGACGGTATATTAAACTTTTGTCGTTTATAGGGTATTGTGTTGTTTAAAAAGAGATACATCTGAAGATAGATCAGAAACTTAAATACATTTATATATATTTCTAATCATAAAAGATTCTCAAAAAATGCTTCTAGAAAAGAAAAATTTCCCGGAAGGTTATTTAAAAATTAAAGTACGAATTAAAGTTGTACGAATATTTTTCACTGAAAGCTTCAATTTTAAGAATCATTTAACATTGAAGAGAGTAAAAGAAATATTCTTGACGAAGTAAGCATGAGGATTATTTTGCGTCATTGAGCTTCTATACAATTTAGTATTTCATGTATTTTGGAATGAAAAATGCATTAAAACGAAACACACACATTGTACATATGGATTTTCATTGGAGTGTGCCGTCAAAGTGACGGCAAAGTGACATCACAACGTGAGCTATAAACGTCACAAAAAGATCGCAAATGTCATGATGTCATAAAAGGGTCATAACATGAGATGAATTTCTATTAAAGAGCGGCCGTTGAGATGTCATTTGCTTGACAGTTGCGTGACGAATGAAAGTGACCACAGCTCACGAGTTTTCCGTTTACAGTTAGGTAATGATAAAATTAACATTTCCTTTCATTCACACTTTTTGAAATGATGACTTGGATCAGTGCCGCGCACTAGAAGAGAGAAGTGCCTTGGGTCCGAGCCCCCCCCCCCAAACCACTTGATTTCTTTTTTAAGATTGATTATAATCCTACGTATATAGTACGTAAAATTTAAAAATATTTGTTACTATTAATTAATTTCATTAATTAATGCTAATTATTTATTCAATAGTTAGTTTTTTACTGTTTTTTGTTCAAGAAAATCGAGAAAATCAAAAGAATATGTTGAGTGATGCATTGGACTTCCGATGGTAAACTTGCGACCCTGGACCCCCCCCCCCTCATCCCCTCTTGAAAAAGTTCTGTGTGCTCCTCTCACTTGAATTATAATTGTTGCATTAATACATTTGAAAAAGCACTTCGAGTCTAATAAATCTTTCCTTTTCGACAGCTTCTTTGATATTTCAATCTCCAGACAACTCCGTCTATTAATCTATTCTCCCCTATCTTTTTTTCTAGCTAGCAAACCTATACTATAAACTGACTTAATCTGCATATAACGGTTTCTTTTTCCAGAAGGTGTTAGGTTTTTAATTTAGTGGACTGTAGTGATTATAATTTTATAAGAAATCCAAAGGTTTTTAAATCAATTTCTTTTTATTTATGCGACTTCCAACATGAAGTCTTTGGAAGGAACAGGACGGTTGTACAAAAGCATTCCAACTGAACAAAACACGAGGCTGTGGCAACCCTAAGCGTCACCCTTATTTGCTTACAAGTAACATCGCCACGCTATGGCGCCAACATGCCAAGTAGACGTTTACATGGGCCTTAACACCGCCCTACCTTGAAATCCTCCGGATTTCAAGAGATAATTAATATTTTCAATAATCATGATAAATTGTATAAAAAACAATAATAAACAAGAAAAATACTAATAAAATATACAGATACAAAAATACATTACATGGAATATTGTAGATATATAAACACATTTCAAACAATACATTTTAAATAAAGCGTACATTTCAAGTATTGGGAATTGGTAAAATACATATATTAGAAATGCTGCGTTTGAAAATTCCTCGAGAGGTTTTTACTATGACAACTCGTACCTTTCCATCATTCCCTATTACTACATCTTGTATTCTACCCATTGGCCAAGTACAACTAGGAAGATTTTCCTCTTTTAATAGGACAAGGCTATTTTTTTGTATATTACTTTTTTCAAATTTCCATTTTCCGCGTTGTTGAAGATTGTTTAAATAATCCCTTGACCATTTTTTCCAAATAATTTGATTAATTTTTTGAACTTGTTGCCATCTAGAGAGTCGATTATCTGGAATCTCAATTATATTAGATTCAGGAATGGAATTAATTGGACGACCGATTAAAAAATGTCCAGGTGTTAAAGAACTGAAATCGTTGGGATCAGAAGATAAAGGAATTAGTGGTCGACTATTTAATATACCTTCAACTTGATTAACAACAGTTAAAAAATTCTTCAATAGTTAAATTAAAATTACCTATTGTCCTTTTCAAGTGATACTTAAACGATTTCACGCCTGCCTCCCAGAGTCCACCAAAATTTGGAGATCTAGGAGGCAAAAATTTCCAAGATATTGAATGTGAAATCAAAATAAGATGCCAAATTATCTGGGGGAGTTTCCACAAGTTTGTATAATTGTTTAATTCTGAATGTGCACCAACAAAATTAGTACCATTATCAGAAAATATAATGCTGGAATACCACGACGAGCAACAAATCTTTTTAATGTTGCAATCAAGGCATCAGAAGTTAAATCACTTAAAATTTCTAAGTGAACAGCTCGGGTCGAGAAGCAAACGAATATTGCTACATAAATTTTGTTTAAAACCCCCTTACGTTGATTTTTATATTTAATATAAAAAGGACCGCAAAGGTCGATACCAGTATTTGTAAATGGGGGAGTTACTGTCACTCTTTCTTTAGGCAATGATGCCATTAGCTGCTCTTCTATTTTAGGTTTGGCTTTAAAGCAATTAATACATTGATGAACTATTCTCCTAGCATTATTTCTCCCATTTAATGGCCAATATTTTTCCCTAACAAGATGAAGTAAGGTTTGGGGACCGACATGTAAATTATTTATGTGGAAATGTTCCATTATAATATTAGTAAGTTTATGATCTCTCGGTAAGAGTATTGGGTGTTTCTGATCGAATGACAAATCAGAATAATCTAATCTCCCTCCAACACGAATTAATTCAAATTCATCCAGAAAAATATTTAAATTACTTACAGCTCCTTTGACAATTTCCTTTTTTGTTAAACTATTTATTTCTTTATAAAATACCATTGATTGTACTCCCTTAATGAGAAATCTTAAGGCATTCTCAAATTCTTGGACAGTCAAAGGACCACTCCGTTTCTCCTTATTTCTGCAATTGAACACAAATCTGAAAATAAAACTCAGAATTCTAATTATTTTATGAAAATTATTACTTAAAGAGAGGATTTGATTTAGAAAATTATTGTTTGACGAAAGAACCAAGTTTGTAGAAGTCACAGTTTTTAGTTCTGTCAAATATAGTTCCTTTTCAGGGAATTTAATTCATTTGGCATAAATCATCAATAATATCTTCCATGGCAAAGATGGTCCTGACCACCAGAGTTCCAGGCGCTTGAGATCAGAAGGATTGGCTCCACGGGAGATGGCATCAGCAGGATTATCACAAGATGAAATGTTTCCACTGATAGTTAGATGTAAGAGCTTGAATTTTGGAGACTCTGTTTGCAACAAAGGTTTTTAATTGATGTTTGCAATCTCGTCTATGTGTGTTTTTAAAATGTATTTCACAAAATTCTTCTTCTTTTCTTAAAGGTCTATCCAGGATGATTTCCTCTACTTCTCTCTCTCTCCCCAAATTTCTTAATGCAATTATCGATATTTTCCGATTCCGAAATTAAGAAACAATTACTTTTATGGTTAATTGCATTAACAGATCCACTGACAATAAATCCGAAAACTGAATTAATTATGTTACATTGTCTGAAATTACCTTTCGACCATCTTTTAATATTTGGTAGAATAGCTCCGCTCCTATAATCATATCTATTTTTCCAGGTTTGTCAAAACTGGGATCAGATAAGATAGAACGATTAATGTCCTTGAACCTTTTAATTTTAAGATTAGGTTGGATTGAAGGAACAAAATCAGTAATCCTAGGAACAATTAAAAAATCTAACGGGGAAGTATAAGAGAATCGTTATTACTAATAAATGCATCATTTATTTTCCATTTAATATTTACTGATTTTCACTTAATCCGCTGACTGAGATATTTATTTTTTTCTTTCAAGACCAAGTTTTGAAGCAAACTGAAGAGTCATAAAATGAGATTGAGAAGCACTGTCTAGAATTACCCTACTCGAACATAACTCTTCAACAGTGGAGACCAAACACCCACAATAGCAGTGGAGAGAAAAACGAACTTATACCCCTTTGATTGAGAGAAGAGAATGTCTGGACCGTTTGGGGTTCGGTAGGATTATTTATTACCCCACCATTGTTAGGAGAAGTGGGGGCCACTGACGGAGCCGGCTGAGTAAATAACATATTCGAAGAAGATCCTTCTGTGTCGGATTGACCGACATAATAAATAATTGTGTTTTCCTCGGCACAATCTGCATGTATACTTTGATTTACAAAGCGCAACTTTATGATTGTTATTTAAACAATTAATGCAGAGTCCATGTTTTTTAATTAGATTGAATCTTTGCAAGGGATTCATTTTTAGAAAAAGGTGCAATCATACAAACGATGTGATGCTTTGCACAACAAACAATTATTATTGTTATTGGACTTCACTATGAAACTTTTGCCTTTGCTTAGAAATGGAGTTTTCAATTTTAATGGAGGTCCCTGAACTCCGTGCAAATTTTCTAATATTTGCGTTCTATTTTTGCAAAAATTCCAAAAACATTTCCCATTTCGGCAACTCAGTTGAAGTCAAGCTCATTTCGTACAATTTTCGGGATTCTATATCTAACTTTCGGATAATAATATTTATTAAAAACTGATGAGTGAGCTCATTAGTTTCTAAATCCATAAGCTTTAAACCTCTTAGGTTTTTATTTATAACATCAATCAAGTTCCTAAGACCTTTAGATGATTCAATACAAAGTTTTTCAAAATTAAAATATTCATAATATGAGAATTTATTATTACACGTTTGTTTTCATATCTTTTAATTAAAACAGTCATTAATGAGTCAAACGTATCTTCCGAGGTTTCGATAGTTCGTGCTTCACCTTTCAAAGCAGAATGTAAATAAAACAGTTTTTGGGTATCATTTAGCACTGAATTATTTGTAATTAGGCTATCAAATTGTCTTTTAAAATCACTCCAATTTTCTATTACTCCATAAATTCGGTAGGCTTACATCAGGTAATTTAATGAAACTAGATTTTGAATTACCATTATTACTTAAAGCAGTATTACAAATAGATACATTTTTAGAAATATCATCATGTTTTAATAATAAAGTTTGTAAGCCTACCTTTATTTCTTCCAGGTCGTCTTCCATTTCTTCTAATATAATTCCAAATTCGGCAATTGTTCATCTTCTACAACTTCATAGTATTCTATTTTTAGTGCTTCCATACTAGAATACATCTCCGACACTTTATCTAATTTACTTCGAAGCAACAATTGTTCTGCATTCGAAGCTTTATCCTTTAAAAAGGATTGCAATTTGGTTATTTTAGCTTTGTAGCTGCCACGTCGACGATTTAAAGTTTTTGTTTTTTTCCGCAAATGTTACGGAAGGCATTTCATTTGTTTCAAGAGCTCCTGCTCCTTCCATTTTAATAACGAGACAAAGGACGCGTAATTCAACAACAAATTATTTTAAATTTTACGCAAGTTACCTCCGCGCTCTACTGACCAAAATGTTAGCTTATTAATTTAGTGGACTGTAGTGATTATAATTTTATAAGAAATCCAAAGGTTTTTAAATCAATTTCTTTTTATTTATGCGACTTCCAACATGAAGTCTTTGGAAGGAACAGGACGGTTGTACAAAAGCATTCAACTGCCAAACACGTCGCTGTGGCAACCCTAAGCGTCACCCTTATTTGCTTACGAATTTACATCGCCACGCTATGGCGCCAACATGCCAAGTAGACGTTTACATGGGCCTTAACATGCTTTAAGAACTTAAAAAGTAAACTGTCAGATGGTTAAAACACCTGATTAGCATCATTGAACATCTTTTAAACCTTGCATTACCGAAATAAAAATTTGGTTAATTTTATAAAATATTATAATTAATTACGAATAAAATGCCCTTAAAGAATGATTATCGCGAGAAAACTCTATAAAATATTAATGTATGTGCCATTTTCTGCTCTGTTTCATTTAAGTTCAGTTGAGAAACTGTTTCATATTGTAACAATTTTGAAACTTGGAGCTCATGATTCATTGTTTTCTTCTGTAAAAGGTTCATTGAAATCTATAAAAAAAATTTCTAAGAATTTATCCCTTGTTATTTTCTGACGTCTTTGTTTTCATCAAATATGCTGAAATTCTTAGGAGAATTTAGCATATGCGCTCTTTTGTTCAATGTATTCATCTTTTATATAAAGAAAGGTGTGTGCAGTTTTGAACCTGTTTCATTTTTTTGACACGATACCGTTTTAATTCGGTTAAGATTTTGGAGAGTTTGGTATATACATTTAGAAAAATAATATTCACACCTGAATTGTTGATTATATAAATGAATTATTTCGTTCAAGAAAAAAATTACAATCGTTTTTCTGAAGTGATGATATTTGCTCAAAATTTGCGTGTTTGCACATTGGGACCGCTTATAACATTATTAGAAAATGAAGCCTAAACAACAGAATTCTAATACTTATATATTAAATTTTTGCTTTAGAGACCTATGATTTTAACATAAAAATTTTTCTTAAAAATTCACTCTGGTCACTTTTTGCAGATACTGCATTTGAACTTATCTAAACTTTTCCATATTGTTTGCAAATAATCGCTTTCATCGATGGTGATTTGTTTTTATTTTATTTCTCTTTTTCTCCCTTATTTGGTTAACGTTTTCATGTTGATACTCTTTGCATTTTCGTTTTTGCCGTTGCTGTTGTATTGTGTTATTTGTGGACTTTTAAAGCAGCTAGCCTTCCCTTCTTTTCTTTGAGTGTGGTGATAATGCCTGACAATTTGAACGTAGTGCTCTCTTTTAGCAAAGCATCGAAATTATTGATACCACGATCAATTTTTATTTGGAGATATCCCATTCTAATTTTTTTTATCTCACAGAAATATTCAGAAATGTGAATAAAATGCCTTATAACAAAAATATTCTTGGGGGGGGGGGGATTTTTCTCTTCTAGGTCCTGAAGCTGATTTCTGAATGCTCACATCAACATGTGTTACTTCACTTACAATTGAATTTTTCTCTTCAAAATAAGGTTTTATTTGAAACTTAGTTAAAGGTAAGAATTGCGAGTTATTTTTAAAGGCAAGTAAATTTTTGGAGTTTAGAGATGGGGAAAATTATCAATCTTTCATACCATAGTATCAACAATCAAAGATCTATTACTTTTGATTTTCCAATATTAAACCATTGTTACAAGTATTTAGTCGTCCGTTTGTTAATCCGTTAAAGGTATATTACAAATATATAGCATTATTATAGTGTAGCAGCGCAAGTGTTATGTGTTGTGCAAATGTATGTTTGTATCTTAACTTCTCTCTCCTAAGCAAATCGAAAAGGAAAAAGAACGAGGATTTTGTAAATGAAAATATAAAATTTATATGCTTAGTTCTATTACTATCACACTAATGTAGTTAAAAAATAAATGCCCTGAGCGTATCAGAAATAAAATCCTTTATCAGACTTTACAGTCTGAATTTTCATGTTTGAAATATTGTTGCAGAGATAACTATTATGATATGTGGGATTATTGTTGATATTGTGATACATATTTTGTAATATTATTTATATAAAAATTCAAACTATTAGATGCTTTTTAAATCATATTTAACAGGTTTTCATTTATCATCTACAAAAAATGTTGGGGGGGGGATTTTTTTTTTACTGAAACTGCAATTTTTTTTTTAAAGAAAAATATCTAGAAGAATTCCTACACATTGGGAAATCTCTTAACTATTTCATGATTTATTACCATTGAATCATTAAATTACAAATTCATGACATTGAATTTTAACATGGTGTATAAAAAACACATAAATGTCGCTCAACCCTTAGAAACTTACCCAAATCCACCACAAAGCAAGGTCAAATTGCATAAAAAAATCTGAATTGCATAAGATATTGTGAGCCAGAACACAAAAAAACATAAAAGTTAAGGCTAGGCATCTTTAATAATAGTTTGCTGGGTACGCCTTTGTTACAACCTTAAGCAGCGCACATATTTTTAAAGATGGAAATAATAATTACTCTAAAATCGTTAAGGTTGAAGACATTCAACTCTTGGCGACTAAAGACACCTCTTACCAACATGAAATATCAAGTCAACTGGGCCAACCTGTCACAAAAAAGGATCAAAAACCTTGAACCCAGTAAATGTTTATGTTTTTACGAGAAAAGCTTTACCTGTGACTAGAAAGGTGTGACTTTGTTAACTGGTGATGATGATCCACAGAGGACGATGCCACCCTGATACATGTAAAAGAAAAGGAACGAATTAAACGATTTGGAAGCGTGGGGTCGCGACCTGGAAGAAACGTGACTGAATTCGTGTCGTAAGAGATAGAGGGTTTCTTCTCGAATAATTTTATGGTTGTCTTTCTTTCTTTTTCTACTATCCGTACGAGCGATATTTCATTGCGGATTACCTTTGTAGGGTCTTGTAAGTGTGGGAGGGGTGATGAGTGCTTGGGAAACGGTAGCGATTGTGACCATCTGTTCAGGAACTGGCCAGATGGTGGACATTAGTATACTGTTTTTGCTGGAGATAGGGTACATGGATTGTTATGATGCTCGAACTGAATAACGATGTCGAAAATCAATAATGTAGTTAATTTAATCTGTTAGTTGTGAATATTTAAGCAACTGGGAATAAAGTTTGCAGTATCCAATGGGAACAGAGAATTGATTACATGTTGATTTGAAGCATCACTCACTTAATGAAAGTTTCTAAAGTTATGTTAATAAATGAAACAAGTATTAATGAATATTCTAATAGAGTGCAATTATTAGTACTTGATAATGTCTAATTTGGAAATATGCATTGGTTGATAAGGATAATAATCAAAGGAGTAACTATTTTTAACAATATTAGCTGTAAATAAAGATTTTTTTAACGACTTAAGGGTACTAAAATGTAATTTATAAATCCAAGACGTTGAAACAAATTTGGGAATTGCTGCAATTCTGTATTTTCTGCGACTTTTGTTTCATTAAAATGTTACTTTTCATATTTGCGCATCGTTCCATCATTTTTGTAATGCATTTTAATTAAGTATCCTATCTTAAAACTGTTTGCTGTTTATTACAGTGAATTACTATTATGCATTATATTGGTAGATATCTCTGACCAAAAAAAGAAAAGAAAGATACGATATTGAGTCAAAAATACATTAATATAATTACTGGATGCATTACAATGTAATCTGAAAGTTATTCGTAAAGTTATTTGATGGGGAAAAAATTATATTTTTTTTCTACTTTAAATACAGGTTTAGGATGAGTAAAATATAAAAATTGAGAATTTAACCCCCCCCCCCCACCCTTGAAAATTGGTAAACACTTTCAGTGAGTAGATCTTGAAGATGAAGTTTTATAGAAAATCAATTATTTAGAATTTTGTTTCATTTGAAATGTCACTCCTTCAATAAATGGAGGTTACCTTATGCTAAATTTAGTTTTTTGCATTTTTTGTGTATTTTGAGTTGTTAGCGAACTGTATACGAATTCACATCATCGTTGTCCTACTAAGGATCAAAATATAGCCATTCAACATCTCTTAACCCTTTCAAAACTAAGGGTAAAATGTTCCCCATTTTAGATTTAGGGATTGCAGAATTTAATTATAACGTATCTGCATTTTTATGCAGAATGTTAAGATAGAGAACATGCCGAACACAAGCACGGAAATGAAAACGTTCAGAAAGGAAAAAGGAATAATCAAATCAATTGGTGCAAATGATAATACTATCATGGCATCTATATATTCGTATCCTTATTACTTATTTCAGTTTATTGTATTGTGTAATAGTACATTACCTTTTTCTCCCATGTCTTTATATCATTCTGTAAGCATAATTTTATGCAATAATAAAATGCATCTTAAGAAATGAAAACAAATGTCTGATAAAACAACATATTAATTCCCAAAACAGCACATTATGTATTTCCTTATGATTTTTATATATATTTTACGTCTAAACAAACAAAAGCGTATGGTTTGTCTTCAATTGGAGATAAGAATTACATTTTATGTCTGCGTTAATTTAACATTTATTGGGTTTCACGTTTTTAGAGAAATTTTAAGACCATTTTTATAGCCAGAACAATTACAATAAATGAAACACATTATTTGATGTACTTATCTCTCTCTAATAAATCAAATGTATCAATCAATAAATCAAACACGAGGGTTGATCAGGGAAAAGGTTTACTAGTCGAATAAAGAAATATTTATTAACAATAGAGACAGAAAATAGAAAAGGGAATCAAGAGGCATACGTGCCTATCACATTTCGACATAATCACCAAGTCTATTTAGGCATTTATCAGAACGCAGAATCAACTTGTTTAACCCGTCTTGGTAGAAATCAGGTCCCTGTTCACATTGAACCAGGTCTCGGCGAATGTTTTCACAGCACTGTCTTGGAATATCGCAGCACATCAGAAACGATATCCGGCACAATACCGTTGCTCAGTCCCAGCTCTGACAAGATTTGACTCAGTTACCCGTCGATCATTTTGAATAATTTCTTCAATTCGTGCCATGTTGATTTCTGCCGTTGAAGAACTTGTCCAGCCGTTTACTGCTATATTGCGGTTTTCGACATCCTGTCTGCCTGATTGAAAAGAGTGACACCATTTCGCTACATGTTGTTTGCTCATTCTGCTCTGCTCTCTTGGATACGGACACATTCTTTGCCCATAAAAATCGGTTCATTGCCCCCACTTCCGAACGAGACCAATTTTCTAATCTCTTGCCATTTCAATCGCCCTGGACCGTCCGGGAACTTTCCCAACCTACCCGCAAACCAGCTGTAGGACTAGTATCGCCATTTGTCTCCACTCTAGGAAAATAAAATTTCTCCACAATATGTAGTTTTCAAATGCTGTGGCTAGTAACCTCATTTTTCTGATCATCCCTCGTATACGCCCAAACTATAAATAAGCAACATACGATTTTTTCCCCACATATTTTATTGAAACATCTGCTAAAATAAACAGTTATGTACTAATATCTACTCTTAGCAATCTTTTGATCGTATAAGAGTTAATGTAAGTGCACTGTAATATTTGTTAAACAAAATCAAGTGGACAAGAGCTTAACTTATTTGGTCTTGATAATGGGTAAGTAATAAAATATTGATTTTTTACATCATTTTTGCCGTTAATTATAAATCAGAAAATATTTAGAATCTTTCGATTTTTAAATTTCCGTCTTTATTTACATTCATTTATTGCGGGGAAAAAATTTCTAGATTTTGGAAGTACTGGTACTCAGGGGTTAAAAATACGAAACTATATAAAACTCAACTTACTCAAATCAAGACAAATTTCCGAAGGGAATTTAAAATATCCTCCCTAAAAGACTCAGAAGTGTTTTAGTGTCAGTTAAATTTTCAATTTTTCTCCCTTCCAAACCATTAAGTCATTAGTAGGAGGAACACAGACTCCTAAGGCGAGAAAATAATCCAAACTAGAAACGTTTCACGTGATTTTGGCGGAGGACAATAAATTATTTTCATTGCGAACGACTGCCTCGTAAATTTTACTGTCTTTTGGTATTGTTTTACTAATGAGCGGTTTCGTTAGAAGCTTCTGTTGTTGTTCGATCGATCGACAGTGTTGAGTTATCTGCTAAGAGTGCAATTTCCTACGGAACAAAAGGTAGTTAACATACTCTTAAATCACAATTTAAAAAGGCTTGATTCATTTTTAAATTTATCTTTTAATTTAGAAACTCTGGGTTATGCAGTCGCCTTATTTATGTCCGACACGTTTCCTAGAATTTAACGTCTGTTTTGTGTTCGATTTGTTATATTTTGTTTCGGTTGATATTACTTTACACGGTCATAGTGCCATTTTGTGTCGGTTATTTGTTTTCTAAAGGTTCTGTCGTAAAATTTTTACGAGTGAATTAAGATGATTAGTATAACAAGTCCCTAACAATCATTTTAAGATTATATTGCAATCAATAACTTGTGCTTATGTTTCTTTGGAATATGCTCAAGGAACATATATAAACCCTTAGTGGTCTTTGTGAAATCTGAGAATGTAAGCAATGAGACAATATCTTAACAATTTAGTCGACAAATTAACAAACTCTGTATTCTTATTTTATTGTGTCATTTAGGATTGTTTTATTCTGTTCTATGGATAATACTTTTTATAAAGAATCCATCATTTTTCGATTATTATTTATGGAAATAAATGTAGAAATGAAGTGAATTACATTTATAGTTTTGATATAAAGTATTCTTCTCAGACACGTAAGCATTACTTAAAATTGTGCTACTCTTGGAAGATATTATTGCGCATAATTTTGTAGTAGCTGCCGCAGCAATAACTTGAGAAAAAATAAATATTTATTTGGATTTTCTCATTAAACCTGACATGAATCTTTGTAATTTTTTTTTCTGTTTTTATACAAAAAAAACCGAAACTATTTTATTAAAAAAACATAAAAATAATACGTAAATAGATTATGTGACCAAATGGTTGTATCTACTGATAAATCAGCGATTATATATTTGAAAAAAATCATTTTCGTTTAAGATAACTTTTTATGAGATAAAATTTAACATAGCACATATTGAGAGCCATTAACATTTCTCAATGAGAAGCCTAAATTTTTATATACCTGTAAATTGAATGCGAATTTATATTGCTTGTAAATCCTCATACATATAAATATATCGAAGAACTAAAAGGTAGTAAGTAGTTTATAAAAAAAGTTTTTGACGGTTTTTATATAAAAAAAAAGTTTTATAGTATCAACAGACTGCTTTTTCCCATGATGGCCGTGTAGAAGTTACCAGCAGTCTATTTTATAACAATTACGATTATATTCTATTCTGATGTTATCAAAAATCAGACGCTCTTCAAGGCGGTACTTAAGAGGCCCTCAATGGGTTGAGCAATTTAAGAAGGCGTGTGATGTTGAAAGATAGGCGTAGATAATATATATCACGAAATTCTTCTGAAAGAATTCTAATTATTTCAATGGCTGGGTGAGCTACGTGTATCGGGTCATTTTTTCACTTATAAATTTATATCATTAAATGAAACATTTTCCCCCTCTTAGCAATCCTATGAAAGCATATATTTTGATTGACAGTAATGTTATTTTTTAATTATCTTTTAATTCTCTAATCTAAGAGTTGTTATTAAATAAGTATCACACAGACTGTATATATAATATAAATAAAATATATAAAATATAAATAAAATATATAAATATAAAATATAAATAAAACATATAAATATAATAAAGAAGCATAAAAAATATTATTTAATTTTTCTTAACTGACTATTGTTTACTTTAATAACAATTGCAAAAAAAAAACCCTGTATAACGTCTTTAATAGAAGTGTTATGTTCATATTGGAGATTTTACGCTTGAATTTTTAAGTAATAATAATGTATAGAAAATATTTGCACTACTGTAAACATAGAGCTAAACCCATTACTAAGCACATGGTCACGCAATTATATATAAAGATAAATAAGACCGGGTCTTGTGTGTATTTATTCTTGCTACAGACGTCGCATTAGGACTTATTTTTCGTGCACAGTAACTTGCATTTATTTCAGTACAGTCTTGTCATCTTCTAAACACCACCATAAAATTCTTATTATCACAATTCTTATTGCTGAAAGGAACCACCCTCCCAGCATTATTTTAAATTGAATCGTTCTATTATGGTGTCATTGAAAGGGTGCATGCTTTAATGTCAGCACTTTCAATGATTAAACTCTAAGATCTTCTGACAGCAATTGATTCATAGATAATGTTTTTCAACTCAAATAATGCTTGATATACATTTGCATTTCTTACCAAGTACATTGTCCACTCTTGGCTATGTTTATAATACTCTGATCACCATTTTTAGATTGTTCGATAACCGAACTTCTGTTGGCATAAAGCTTGCAGCATACCCTTCGCTCGCAATTCACAACCAGCAAAAGACAGATACTGCTGTTTGTAAAGAAAATGCAACACCACATGAAGGAATCAACAGAATTAAAGAAATTTAATGCACAAACGACTTGTATTAGTACAAATAAACGAAGAAGTTTCAAAAAAAAAATGTTAAGGGTCCGAAATCAGTATTTGGTATAGCCACCACGCGCTGCAATAAGTGATGCTATACGACGCACAGTTTCCCGATCTGGCGCACGGAAACTCCAAAAATGAAAATTGCGCGGAAATAAAAAAACAATCCACAATTTAAGGTCCTCTTGAGTTCCCTACCCATGTGGTAAACATTTTTTGTCAGTAAGCGAATGGGAAAATTTTCAACAGCCATCGATATATATCGGGTTTGTTCTTTCTACAAGAAACACTTTGCGAGTCTCATTTTCAGTCGGAAGTCCAATCGTTTCGTCTGAAAAAGATTTTGCAGATTTTAGCGGGGTTTTTTTTAAAATACATGCCATGGGGATAAGTAATTTCTTGATTTGACTTTGAAATTAGGTTCAAGTTCGATTAAAATTATAAAAAAACGTAACATTTAGCACAGCATGTAACTCCTATTAACATATTTTGGTTTTTTGTGTTTAATGGATTAGAACTTTTGGGATTGATCATAGTAACACTTAAGTCTACATAGAGTAGATATAGACCTTTAATTTAATACCAAATTTAGCAGCTACTTCCTGCAACTCCCATAGTTATGAATTTTTTTCAGCGTTGGCCGATGGTATTACTCGGCGTGCCTTATTCAATGTGTGGAAGAAAGAGCAGGATCCCAAGCGTAAAACTAATACCGTTTTGAGTTTTCTTAGGACTACAATGGACTGTGATAAATATGAGGACCAGCTGTAATTTTAATTTAGAAAAATTGTTAAATTTCTACTCGTTTGTGCGGAAATGGATGAGGTGCCGTAGAAATTAAAAGTTCTTCTCCAAGTTGAATGATGCGTTTTTGTCGGGGGGGGAGTAAGATTTATACCATCCAAATCAACTCCAGGTCGAACCTCAAAATCATTCGGGGAATGCAAAGTTACGGCAAAGAGGGAAAGAGTACGTCCGCTTCTTGCCTACGCAAGAAAGCAAGAACTAGCATTTGCTACAAGAATGTCAATGCAAGCAGCTGGAGAAAGAGATGCTGCCTTAATTTTGAAACAAGTGACTACTTGCTCACCTAGACGTGCTACGCTCCTGAAGAAATGCTTAGCCCGACAGCCAGAATCAGCGAAAAAACTGACTGACCAAGCTTTGGCTGTTTATGTCGACACCAAAATGTCAAAAGGCCAATATAATAGAAAAAGAGGAAATAGCAAAGAGTTCCACGCTGATATTTACCCCAACTATAATATGCTTACAGAGTCTAAAATTAACTGTTATCCTCCTGGTATCGTCATTGATGAAATATCAGCAGAGATTCCAATGCAATCCTTTTTTTTACCACACCTTATGCAGATTAGCCAAATCTCAGGAAGATATTTTTAACAAACTGATACCCAAAA